>PVJO010009049.1:58991-71837 GCA_004026905.1 Hystrix cristata
GGGGGGGGGAAGAGGGGGGGAAACCAAGATGTATCATGTACAGGTACAAAATAACCATGTTGATTATGAACATTATGTATACAATGTACCAATACATGTTCTTGGTAAAAATAATAAAAAAATTTAAAAAAAAAACTTTTAGAGATGTTTTAGAATTTATGTTTTTTGTTTCAAGTGATAGCACATCAGGCAGAAGTTGCATTCAATCAAAAACCAATCAACTATCATTTATGCCACAGTATGGATTTGATTTGAGTGTCTCCCAAGGCTTTGTGTGTTGAAATTTATTCCCTTTAACAAGGTATTAAAATGGTGTTTGGGGTTGGGGCCTTTGGCAGGTGATTAGAATTAAATAGGGTCATATAGGTGTAACCCATATAATTGAATTGTAGTGGCTTATTAAAAAGAAAGACTAGAACATGCACATGTGCACATGCGCACGCACACATACACACACACGCACACTCCCTGTCGCTGGCATGTGGCGCCCTGTGCTGCAGCAGGACACTGCTAGCAAGACAAGACCATCACCAGATACAGCCCCTTGACTGTGTACTTCCAGTACCATGAGCCAGAATAAACCACATTTCTTTATGAATGCACATACCCCCGGGCATATTTATAGCAATGAAAAACAGTCTAATATACTTTATATACACTTCTAAAAGATACCAATTCAAGGGGAAACTACCTCTAATCTTAGGAATTGAATTTAAACCAGTGTCTTGTTTTTTCTACATCCCCTAAAAGACAGTATTTACTGTATTTCTGGAATTTTCTCTGGAATTATATTGAAGCTACAAATTTAAGGAGGAATGATATATTGATTTTAAATCTTTGAAGATTTTCTTTGTTCAGGCATTATATGCTGTTCCCAGAAATGGCACTTCTTTCTTTTCAGTACTTCTGCTTTTTAGTTATTGTTCTCGCCTTATTTTTTTGGTTGTAACTCCTGCAAATGTTGAATGAGCATGGTGGTGAAGAAAGCTTCATATCTCACAATTAAATATTACAATTTAATATCTATTTTATGATTCAATAAACATATAATTTTAATTACCAGAAGTAAAGGAAAATAATGCTAAAATGGAAGCACATGGTAACAAATTCTCATTGAAAATGTTTATTATTTACTGCTATAAAATTTAAGTGGTATGCAATGATATGTATTTCCATATAACGGTACATTTTGCACAGGAAGACATTTCCCATGGACTTAGAATTGTAAGAAGTTAGATTTTTCTTTCATAGTGAATAATTTGAAATGACTTATCTGTCATTTAGATCTGAGCTAAAATGTCTCTCATCTCTTTCCACAGCGAGGATGAGGACTCCCAATCAACTGTCATTACAGACTCTTTAAATCGTCCTTCTCATTTATATGTTTACTCGATTATTGTATACACCTTTCCACCAAGAGAAGGGTTTTTGGGACAAGGAACCATGTACAAGCTGACCTCAAATTTATAAGAATATGACCTTTCATAGGTACTCAAATTTCATACATAAGCAAATGAGAATAGGTACAAATAATCCGCCTGACTAGAAATATACAGTTACTGTCAACGGTGAGAATGACTCATATTACTAATCTGTCTAGTCAAATTATATGAAAAATCATATATTCTCTACTTTCCATGTATATGGAAAAGTTTAAGCCATAGGGGCAAATATGCGCTCACACTGTTTAATCATACTGTTAAGTAAGGATTTAACAAATCCCTACCAAGAAGCATACACTTTTCAGCTACAGGAATGGAGGTAAGATGGTGAATAAACCTGATAAGCTTCCCTTATGGAGCTATTCATCCTGCATCCGGGGACTTTTCAATATCCTTTCCCCCTTTTCAAATTTTTCCATATTCTTATCTCTTTATGCTGTAACTGAATATTTAAAATCTCTTACGAAATCTTCTTTCCTAATTCTGTGCTGGCAAGTCCATTATCTGAGAATAAATTATCTTGGTATATATATATTTCTTTTTCAATGTAAAATTCTTCTGATCTTACATACTAAAGAAATCATGCTCCTGTGACTCTTTTAGGTCTCAGTGAAAATTAGTAGCTTGGCATTCTTATGCGTGAGTGTTTGTACAGCATTTTTCCCTGAAGACTTTTAATGATTGCTCTACCTTCCATTTTACTCAATCTCCAGGAAAATGAATTCTTTACAAAACAAGACAAAGTGACTTACTGTGACAAGCATAAGGACATTGTTCTAGAGTTAGGGCCTATAAGCCATACAAAGTAGAGATCACACATTAAAAATGAACGAACCATTTTTCTTCTTTTGGTTTTCTTTCTTTGCACTGCACCTTTGAGACTTTTTAAGTGGCACTTTGCATGACTTCCTGAAAAGAGTTGTGCGGCTGGTATGGAGTCCATGTCCTTGATCTTATACCTGCTTGGGAGGCTCCCCTCTACAGTTACACAGAAATGCAGGCAGGACCCAGACTGGAGGCCACGGGTGAAGAGGGATTGGCAAAGCAAGTCTGAGCTTGGAGGCAGACAGCTCATAGAGATTTGAGGCCATATTCCTACATATTAAGGTATATCTGATATTTCATCAATATGATAACTATTTCTTACGGGAACCCGTCAGATTTCCTATTTGGTATCCTGGGTGTTTGTTTTTGTCAGTACATGTTACAAATGGTGATAAAAAGGATCCTACAAAGACAGGAAAGATGAACAAACTAAAAAATATCATTTCATTATTCATGTGTCCTGTGGTCCTACACATAATTCTGTAGTTTGGATTCTACTTACTTCAAATGTCTTTAAATTTAAGAAACATATTTATATTTCCTAAAAACTATACGTCTGATCGAAGAATGCAGTGGTGTAGTGTGTTGAGTGTTTGCGGATGGTCACACACAGATAAAAGGTCTGGGGCAGGGAAGGCTTGGCGGAATTCTACATGTGGAAACTCATGGACGTCAACTACTCTCACAGAGGTCATTAGTGTTGCCCAACAATGCTAAGTGTGAGCTAGATATCTGCAGCTCCAGACCTCAGCCTCAGCCAGAATCTCTGAGACGTGAGCCCAGTGAAACATGATGTTACCCACCAAGTGCAACCCAGGAAGGTTTAGAGTGTTGAATATAGTATTTAAGGGAATAAAAATCACAGTGTCAATATTCAGGCATTTAGAGAGCTGTGCAAAGTTGGTATTTGATGTAATTCAATTTTTGTGGCAATGCTGGGGATTAAACCCAGGTCCTTCACACTGAGCTACGCCACCAGGTAGAGATATATAGATATACATCAGATAAGGTCTATATAAATGGACAAGTTGTTCAGGCCAGGCCTGAAATTGTGATTCTCTGGACTCAGCTTCACAGAATGCTGGGATTACATGTAGGTACCTCCACACCCAGCTTGCAATTCAAAATTTTAAATGAAATCAACCTACTAGAAAAAGAAATCCAAATTTAAACCAAAACCAAATTTAAATCAAAATTTGACTAAGGCTTGGAATTTTAAGTTAAAATCCTACAAAGGTTAAATACAAATTCACCACTTGGAATATCACAATGGTTGGCACTAAGGATAACTAAAATTTTACCCAACAATAAGATGCTTAATTGGTTAAATATTAAGACGTTAAAATCTCAAGAAAATTTGATCATTCAGTACATTGGGATACTTACAGAGAAAATCAAATGTATTTTATAGTTGCTCTTAAATGATAATTAAATTTAGAAACAGAATAAAGGCCCCAATTAAAACTATTCTTAAAAATTGCTAGATTTATATGTAAGATAATAAAATATATAAAGTTGAACCAAAATGTTTGAAGAAGAATGTTTTTAAAATTGTAAATTTAATAATAATTCAAGGGCACGAGAAAACTTAATTGTGATACTTTTTCTTTTCACTAGACACAACTAACAGTGGCTATCTTTTCGTATTTTTCAACTACATAGAGTCTCCTCAGGTGTGCCAGGTGCTTCATTTTATATATCAGGAGGAGTTCTAGGTGAAATAACTCATTAGCATCCTGGTTTCACATATCGGTGTAATTGTTCCAGTGGCATCATGTGAGGAGCAGAGTGGCACAGACTCTGTCTCCTGATGAGGTCCGTCTGAGACCTGAGTCCTGAAGGGCAAACTTAATTCTCAGGTTGAATCAGTGCCAACCTCATGGGGAATAGTTTGTTCTTCTTCAAAGGACAAAAATAGGTGCTTTTGGGATCCTGCACTCATTCATTTGGAAATTTTACAGTATGAACACAATGCTTATGGAATTTATATACGTATACATCAATTTATGCTTCTTCATTCGATAAATCCACTGTCTTAAGAGTAAATTAAGGGGCAGTGTCCTTTGAAAATTCATGATAAGGCTCAGATATATATGTTCAGTGTCTCTTTAGAATTTTTACCATTCGCAATAGCAGTAACCATTTGCAGTGAGAAAGAAAACCATTCTTCCACATTGGAAAATAAAGAGAAAAAAAAAATAAAGAACTGTAAAATAAAATGCCACAAGAAAATCACCCTTTTTCAGATGGAAAGGGGACCAAAAGGGCAGAAATAACTCTTTACACCATCATGTTCTCAGTCTGTCATCTGAAGAAGGTCAAGTGGAGCTGAAGCTTCCTTCCTGGGTGCTGCAGGGACTCTCATGGCCCACCCTGTCCACAAGACTCTGCCCTCTATATTCCATTCCCACACAATTCCAGAAACTAAGATCTCGAGATTGCAGCCTTTTTATTGTCCTGTCCACTTCATGGTAATGTATCAGAAAGTTTATTTTGTTCATGTAATAAATTTGCAATTTACATTTTTTTGAGCAATGTTCCAAAATTATTCATATATGTATAAACTTTTGTACGTAACTATAATTGTATTTTTTTCTTAAGTCAAGAGAGAGGTGTAAGGACTGTGTACACACATCCTATTTATGAGTGTCAATGCGCACTTTCACAGAAAATAAAATGTTACTGTGCTTTGAATTGCTAAATAGACACATAAAATAAAGTAAGTGTCATATGCTGTCAGAATGAAACAATATCCTGATTAACTTTCCAGGTGTTGGGGCCTGGGGATTTAGCTCAGTGATTAGAGTGCTTGCCTTGCAAGCACAAGGCCCTGAGTTCGATCCCCGGCACCACAAAAAAAAAAAAAAAAAAAAAATTTTCCAGGTGTTTCTGAATTACATACTCTGTACATATTCATGGTTATTGTAATTCCCCCTTTTCTGTAAGAGTTCCATCCCAAACCCATACTGGATATGGAAACCACAGATAATACATAATCCTTTAAATACTATGTTTTCTCTTGCATGCCCTGCAGGATTGCCACATAGTACCAGAGTAAATCTGCCCCTCTTTTGCATCACTGCTTTTGTGCTTTGAGGGCATAATCAAGAAAAACAAGGGTCACTTGAACACAAGCTCTCTGGTATCATGATAGTGATTATACCACCAAGTTGTGTACTAATAGAGGGGTAGCACATACAGCGCGGATACATTGAACATATGCACGATCATGTCCCAAGAGGAACATGAGTACCACATGACATTTCATCGAACTATTCAGAAAGGTGCACAATTCTAACCTTTCAAATCATTCATTTCTAGGACTTTTCCATTTCATATCTTTGGACAGTAGTTTACTATGGGCAAAAACCATAGAAAATGAATATGGAGATAAGGAGGAGTGCTCTGTATTGACTGCAAAGGGCCTTCTTATTCAATACTAGCAATAAGCACTGTCTGACAGAGCACAGAGATTCTCCTAAGTGTCGCTATTGTGTGCAGCATGTAACTATCAGAATCCATCATTCTGACGGCCCTGCTGCCATGCCAGTATAATTAAATATACATTCACAGAATCCACCTACAGACCAGGAAGCCCAATAGAGGGAGGAGTAAAGGAAGCACAAGAAGAGCCACAACAGTGTGACCTGCTTCTGGCTATTACTACATTTTTAAAAATAAATATTGAGAAAGAGGAAAAACTTGCTGCCATTTCAGAAACACATACTCTGTTTGGACACAGATCTCCCAGTGGCAATGACCTTCTGCCAGTGTGACCAGCATTATTGTAATGAGTTTTTCCTGTACCTTTTTGCCTGACCAAATCACACTTCCCGTTTAATAGGATATATCCATCTTGTGAGCTGTTTATTATTAGGAGTCTCAGAAATCACTACAGAGAATCAAGACTTATTTCCCATCAGTTTCTGAGGCCCTACTGTGTGTATTTGAAAGACACAAAGATGAGCAAGACACACTCATGGCCTTTGAGAGCTTTCCACATACTATGGGTCACACTCATGTTTGACCACACCTCAGGACACAAGGCAGTGCCCACCTGGAGGGCAATGAGGAGGGACCACAGCAGCTTTCCCCATCAATGAGCAAATCTCATGATGTATGACCAAGAAAGAATCTTAAGTGAGTCCTTCAGGAAGTAGAGGATTGTGACAAGTAAGAACTGGAAAGAGGACATTTCCAGTGATGAAGCTGTTAAACAAAAGTAAGGAAGTTACAACAATGGAGCTTCCCTACCGTGACCACTGGTTTACACTCCAGCTGTTGTGCATGCTCGGCACTGGAGACAACAGAAAGAGAATACAGTTTGATGGGCCTCTGTAGTAGAATATGAAAACAGAACACATTTGGTAGGATACTTCAGTGCAGGCTGTTGTCTCTGAAGGTGTTTCAGCAGGGAAGAGCCATAGTTAAAACCTTGCCTGTGAAGATACAAGTGTCTGGGAAACGGAGGACATACTACAGTGCCAGGAAGATTCCACAGGTCAGGGGAGCCAGGTAGAAGGACATTCCATTACACTTGTGAGTTGTCACAATCAAAAGGAGTTACTCTTGTCAAGTCTCAAAAAGAATAGAAAATAAAGCCTGAAGGTTATACAGGACAGAATCTCAAGCCTGAAAACAATAATCCTCACACAAGTCACCCAGAGCCACCATTCACACAGACACCACAGTGTCCTTACACAAAGAACACTTCTCGAGGACAGCTACGATTATCTGTGTA
Organism: Hystrix cristata; assembly: GCA_004026905.1. NCBI lineage: Eukaryota > Metazoa > Chordata > Mammalia > Rodentia > Hystricidae > Hystrix > Hystrix cristata. The sequence continues at coordinate 66,000 of PVJO010009049.1, forward strand.
CCTAGTTGTGGATTGGACTAGCAAAGTAAGTAATCCTTCCTTTCTGCCATTAGACATTTCCCTTCATTCTGTCTCTTCGAAAAGCATACAGTTTCCATGCCTCAGCTTTTGTATTGCAGCACTCTACCTTTCCCAATCAGTACTGTTACTCTCAGAGAAGCACTCTCTGTTATTAAGATGGACAAAGTTCTGGGAACACTTACCATTAACTTTGTACGTCCTAGTCAGCTACCTAGACTTTGTTTTAAAACTATCCTTTGAACTTACAAATCTCAGCAAATGAGGTCAATCTCTTGACTTGTGAATATGGTTTGATAGCAGTCCCCCATTATACTTTTTGTACATGAAGTTATACTCTTCCAGATGGCACTTAACTGCCCTTAGACATGACATTACATATAATTAATTTTATCCAGAGCCAAGTTATTCTTACCCACCATGTCAGTGGTAAAACATTATCAGTCAAACTGAACAAATGAGCTAATAAGGGCTGTTAGAACAAGGTTTGTTGTTGTTATGTACCCACTGTCTTTTGTTTTGTGTTAAGTACTTTCTCGATAATAGTTTAATTATGTTTCTTTCCAATTCCAGTCAGCAATCCATCCAGTCCTTCAGACAAGATGGAATTCTCCTCCATCTTCTGCATGATTCTTGACTCTCCAGTCATAATTTTTAGGCTTCATGAGATAAGCAAGTTCCATAGTGGGTACAGCCTCTTTTTACTAATGTCAGGTATGCTGATGGTTTCAAAGGCAGACTTCAGAAATTATTATTAGTAATATCTCTACTGAGAGAATTTAGACAAAAGTACTAGTTTATGCATCATATTCTTTCATTTCTCTCTTTCACAGATAAATTATGATTAAAGCTAAATCAAGTCTGTCATATTAATCTTGTCACTTGCTAAGAATGTACCTATGAACCTGGTTGTTTTTAATAATCTACAGAGTTTAAGATGACCCCAAAGAAAATCACTCTTCAAAGTTAAACAAGTACTTATTGTAAAGTGAAATTTTATGGTACTGCCAGTGTAGACGAGTGCTCTAAACCAAAACCATGACTTGGCATAACATAAAGTACATAATAAAAAAAACATACTTGCTGCACTGTTTATACCAAATCACCATGTATTTCAGTTTGACATCTGCAAATCTGGACGGTAATTTCTCCTTCTAAGGGAAGCAGTAGTGCAGTGAGAAGACTTTTGAATTGAGGGCAGATGATAAAAATTCAACTAAATCTTAATGAATCATCAACCTCCATATCCCCATCGCAGACACTGAAACTTAACCTTCAGCACAGCGATGATCTGCTCGTTGATACTTAAAGTCAAGAGAGTAAAAGCAGATCTGTCACAACAGTTAATCGCACCCTAGAATTACGGTGTAAAAGCACAAAAATGAGTAACTATCACATCTGGCAACAAATATAAAATGCTGATTAAAAAACCCAAATCATAATCTATAGTGTATGCTAAATTAAATTAGCTTAATTACATACATGAAGGTATTTACATAGTCCTGGAATATGATAAGTACTCAAAAACATTTTTTCACAAAAATATTCTAATAAAGTACATAAATTAGCATGAGTAGTTTCAGATTCTATTGCAGTCTTATTTAGTATATGATTAAATGCTGAAGAGTCACTCCCAGTGAAAATTCAAATATTTAATATTTTCTTGATTTTTAAATAAAAAGATGAGCAAGTGGTATACTTAGTGGCAAAACAGTCTTTAAAACTTGAAGGAAAGGGATCACATTATATTTGACTCTTATTTGTTTCCAAGTACACCACACACTGATTAGTGTGGATTACATAAAAACACACAATGGAATTGAGTCACTAAAATTAGGATCACTGTAGTCTCCATTATACTTACCACCAAGTTTAAAGTATTTTTAAACTTATACATAGTGGATGATTTTAGATGTGACTTGGGCAGGAAAACATTGATCTATAGTGAAAACACTCAGCCTCCTCATAGGGTCTTTAAGAAGAATAAAGATTGTGTGTGTCACAAGGTAGGTATCAAAAATTGTACCAGCTACTACTGTTGATTCAGAGATTAACAACTGTTGCACAGGTCTATGTAGGTTCGTGTTAAAGTATAGAAATACGAATAACAAGCAAGGGGAAAAAAGGTGGATTTGTCTCTTCATGTCTGTGGATAGACAGCGGCATAGATATAGACATGAACACATGTTTAGGCTGAATGATTGAAATTAATGAGATTGATTCCAGCAGAAAACTGTAAAGCAGAAAACCCAAAGAGAAGTTCCCCAGAAGAACACTCATCAATGGTTGAGATAGAGTAGAGAAAGCTGCTCAAAACGGCCGCTGCTTACCTCCTGAAATGAGTACGGAAGCTGATGACTTATAGAGTCTTACAGAGCATATTCACCTTCTAAGAGGAAGAATACACCTTCATAAGCATGACACAAACAAGACTAAAATAAATCCAAAAAGTAAGAACTTTCCAGGGCATTAACTTCATTCGTTATTGTTTTGGAAGAGATGACCACATCGACCACCGTAAAAGAGTGCATACTTATTTTACAGTTCCTGTGGGCTAGGACTCTGCTACATGGCTACGTGGTGTGGGTGCTCTGCTCAGTGCCTCCCGCAGCTGAAATCCGGGTGTCGGGTAGTTGTGTTCTTATCCACGGTCTCAACTAGCGAAGGATCCACTTCAAAAACTCAGGAATTGTTCTCCCCGTGCCTAGAGGCCCAGAGCTCCTGTGTCCTTATCTGATCATTGAGATTACCCCTCAAACCAGGGATTGCTCCCTCTCCCTGTCCCACTCCCCGTCTCTGACCTCAGGGAAGGCTCAGTACGCGCTAAGGGCTCACTTCATCCAGCCAGCCCTACTTGGAAAACATCCCTTTGACAAACTCAAAGTCAAATGAGTAGTGACCTAGTCATGCAAATGACATCTCATCACAGTCACAGTTCTGCTCACACAAAGAGGGAAGGAACGTTTCAGAGAGTGTATAAGGGACAGGAATCGAAGAGAATCCTAGTGTTCCACCACCCGGGGGAAGAGAAAAGGAGACACATGGTGGGAATATGGAGTTCCGGGCATGAACACCTCTTTCGTATCTTCATGGATGAATCCAGTACCCAGAGACCAGGGAAAGGATGGACACTGGAAAGAACATGACATCTGGAAGAAAGAATATGTATGCTTTTCGAATCAGTATTTAAACTAGGAGAGGAGGTCAAAAACAAAAAAAAAACCCTCTCTTTCCTCCCTCAAGTAGAGATTATTTCTGCTGCTTCATAACCAGAAGTAGCCATTGAGATAGACAGAATATTTCTCGTTGATGTCCTACTGAAAAACATTGTCTGCCTATTTTACCTTCAGATCTATCGATATTTTTAAATGGGCTCCATTTTAACCAAGAGTGGTTTTATGTGAGTGTATTACATCAGAGGTCATCTTTGCATTTTCATTGAAAGTTATGATTATAGCATAATAGAAATTGAAATGAAAATCTGTAAGACTTGCTTTGCAAAGGTTGTTTGTGCAAAGGCAACCGTGATTGTGGCTGAGTGGGTGATACAGGGTCATTTTCTTAAGCAATCTGTAAACCTTGGAATGATAAAATGGCTGAATCCTTATTCATATTTGGAAGTGCTCTGAATATAGGAGCCATCCAGACTCAGAGTCAGTGTGGCGGGAGAACTGCATGTGACCAGGTCGGACAGATCATTTCCCCGGAAGGTGTGTGACTTCTACAAGTGTCTCCAAGTCTCTCAGTCTGTTTCTTCCCAGACTAATCACGAGCCTCAGAGTGCTCCCCCCATAGCCTTTTATTTTTTTGAAGATAAAGCATATAAAACAGTAAACGTACACTAAATGCCAAATGTTGCCATTGTCATGCCAATGTTATAAGAAAAACATTTTTAAAATAAATTTTACATATTTTTAATAAATTGGCTTGTAGTCTTGCTTTAAATCAAACACATTTGTGCCCTTTTTATCAAATATAGTTTTGCCTGATGTATTAGTTACTTTTCTCTCATTGCTGAGACAAAATACCTGACCCTCAAAGTTAGGGGAAGAATTTAGCTCACAGTTTGTAGAAGTTTCAGTCTACAATTGGCTGGATCCAAGACAGGGTGGCATGGCAGACAGGCAGAAGGCAGCAAGGCAAGCAAGAGGGCAAAAAAGGGGTAGACGAGCCTCTTTCTGTCCTTTATATCTTATCCAGGCTACCACTCTTAGGGTGGGTAGTATCACATCCTTGGTCCCAGCAGAATCATGCCAAACCAATGAGTGGACTAATTTAGTAATCACACACTCTAGATCCAGCCACCTCTGAAAACACCCTGCCTATGACCACATGAATCTTTGGGGGACATCTAGATACAAACCATAATACCTGATCTCATTACTTATTCATTCCTAGGTTTTGTGTGACCTCCACCCTTTACTCTGACCTATTTCTGCTGGTCAGGAAAGATGCAAATTAATTTTAAAAATAAATACACACACACACACACACACACACACGAATACCCCAAAGACATTTTTCTTAGCATTTTCTGCTTTAGTTAATTTACTCAATTATTTCTTGGATTAAGAAATTGCATTTTACGTTTTAAATAAAAGTCTACCTGAGTTGCCAATTTAAAATCACAACAACTTTCCTGTTATCTTACATCTCTTTCCAAAAGTGGAAAATTATTTTCTTTAATAATTCATACGATTATTCCTTTAGATGAAACCAGTTGCCAAATTCAAAAGAGGTAGATTCTCTGATTTTATTTTAAATAATAATAGAATATATTAGGATATGTAGGTGTACACACATGTAGCCCCACAGTGACTTTTATGTTCACAAATCAATATTCTTGTCATATATAATGTTTACAAATGTAATATCATGCTACTTGTTCTACCTCAGTGTTTGGAGTGTCACAAAGCTGAGAAACGAATATTTAGCCAGTGGTGAAAGTGGTTTAGTATTCAAATTTCTCTTTACTTTGTTTTTTTTGTTTTTTGTTTTTTTTTCCTGTTCATCAGATGGCATTTTTTTTAATTTTTTTTTTAATTTTAAACCAAGAACATGTATTGGTACATTCTACATACAATGGTCACATTCATTACATTAATTCTGTACCTATACATGATGTATCTTGGTTCTCCCCCCTCTCCCCCGCCCCTCCCCTCTGCTCCCTCCCTCCCTATTTACAGCAGGTTCATTCATCATTTTCTATATTTTCCCTTTCCCCTCTCTCCCCTGTTGCCTTTCAGAGGAGAGGAGTACTAGAAGGAAAGAAGGGGAAAAGCAAATTTCTCTTTACTTTGTCCCAGATTTTATCTCAGTACTCAACCTCTATTTTCTTCTACGATGATTTATTTCTATCCTTTTATTTTTATCTTATGGTTTATTATGTATTTCTCTGAATGACCTATCAAATCCTTTTCATAAATAAGTCATTTCAATACCATCATTCCTTCATAAAAACAAGTAATCAACAACAATAGCAAATAAATCAAGGGCAAAATAAGGCAATTGTTTATTTTTGCTTATGTTTCACACTGCAGATAATAATTTAAATTTTCAAATGACTGGAAACAAATATGAAATAAAAAGATGCTGCCTTACGAGACACAGAATTGTTTTGGATCCAAAGTAAAATATCAAATTCTAAAATAATGCTCAAAAAAGGGACAGCAGTTTAATGTCCCCCACAACTGGAACATTTTAGAAGTGGCCTTAAATTCAAATATATCCAATGTCTTCAAATTGTTGAATGTAGTGCTTGTGTGCGTTTGTGTGTGTGTGCAAGAGAAAGACAGAGAGAGAGATACATTGACTCTTTCA
>PVJO010009050.1:0-71800 GCA_004026905.1 Hystrix cristata
TTTTTTCCCAAATGACCAAATTCCCTAACTTGTACTCTTTAACTCTGAAAAGAAAATTCATATGATTCTAATGAAAATATTAATAAGTTAGAAGATTAAATTCATTTGTATAATTTCACAAATGATGAATACTTTGAAGAGTTGAAGTTTAAGGTAACTATTCTCTTTGCCTAATAAAAAATCAATTAAATTTATTATGAGTGATCAGAATGTAATTATTTTTATAAAAGCTTAAGTATGATAATCTTGAAATACTGGTAGGATTATAGCAGTCCAAAGAGAAAAAGACATCCCAGTTTAAGGGCAGCAGGGGCTTTTCATGAGTGGAATAACAAGGGATGGAATAAAAAACCGTAAATAACAGTTGGTAGACAGGGCTGCTGGATCTGGCTTAACCCCCATCTTGATGTATGTTATTAAGAACAGGTCTTTATTGTTCAAAGCTTAATTTTTTCCATGTGTAAAATAATAAAAATGATAATTAAAAGACTTACTGTTTATATTCCAGATTTTTAATTATCTGTGACTGCAGAGGAACATTCAAGAGTTAAGTTTTATCGAACTATGGGGCATGTTCAATGGCATCATGGAGGTGAAGGTCAAAGAATTATTACTGAACCATATTCTAGGAGTAATGTCTGCTAGAATGAGTTAATGCAGAGTCCCATATTTTAACTGTAACAAGAGACTTTCATTAGCAATTTCATCCTCAAAAGAATCAACAAAATATTTAGCTATCTATGATAAGGAACAAAATTTCACACGAATATCTTACAATGGTTGTCTTGTATTTCTATTGATGCATTCTTTACATTAAAAGAAGCTTAGGCCATCATGCAAAGGAAACTTTTCAAAGCAGAACTTTTTAAAGATGTATTTTACTTTTACTTAAAAATATATAATGTGCTTAACTATGTAACATGATGTAGCCATAGTTCTTGAAATGAAGAAAAAAATCCCCAAGAACTTTCAGTCAAATTGTACTACTGCAATCCATGTTTATTTCTGATTTGACCCAGTGTCCCCTATACTATACAGAACAAATATCCAGAGATATCCTTTTAAGCAATACACATCTGAGTTTTGCATGTGTGTGTGTGCACATGCGTGTTTGTGTGTGTATAATGATGAGAATTTTTAAATGACAAAATGAGTAAAAAAAAGTAAAATAAATGCACACTTTGTAATAGCTAAGTCTTGGAAACAACCTAAATGCCCAACAACTGATGAATGGCTAAAGAAGATGTGGTTTTTCTACACAATGGAGTACTACACCACCATAAAAAAGAATAAACTAGAGTCATTTGTATGTAAATGCATGTTCCTTGAGAACATACTGTTGAGTGAAATAAATCAGACACTTATCAGTACACATCGAATTGTTTCTCTGATATGAGAAATCGTAAGTATAAATAAGGACAGGGGGTATAATAGATGTTTTATATATATATATATAAAAGATAGTATTCAAAAGAGAGGAGAACTGGATAGGGAAAAGGGGGATAAAGAAGGAAGCTTAAAAGAAAAGTAAGATGAAAGGGAAAAAAATGGAGAAGTGTAAATAAACTTGTTGCAAATAGAGAAGGGTGGGTGAATGGAAGGGAGGGGAGGGGAAGAGGGTGAAAAAACCACGATACATCATGTACAGGTACAAAATAACCATGTTGATTATGATCATTATGTATACAATGTATTAATACATGTTCTTGGTAAAAAAAAAATGTTTCGCAATATGTTCTATCACCTCATTTTCTTTTAGACCTCTTTGCTGTTGAGATTTAAATAGACACAATTTTCAAACAGATATTCTTTTCTTTAGCACAAAGCCAAATTATACAACATAGAAACTGGTTTAGGGTCACATTTTTAGCACATGTGGTTTAACCAAGAAAATTTAAGTGTGGCTAAAATGCAAAACTCGCATTAGTAGCCCAAGTTGAACATTCCTAAGTACATTAACAGAAAAGCAATTCATAGTACTTAATGATGAAAATTAATTATTTACCAATTTATGAAGTACAAGGCAGTAGAAAATTACATGCTTAAAATACATAATCAAAATTATATACTGTATCTTAAAGAAATATTTGAAGGATATGTATTACCATTGCTCCCCAAATGGGATGTTACATGATAAAACCTCATTAACAGCAAAATTCTGTCGTGAGGGATGTCTTCTCATGCATAAAGCAAAGAATCATTTGTGATATTTACTATCTTTTCAGCATTTACTGAAAATTTAACAGGTCCAAATTTGAACAAATCTATATAAACTTTCATATATCAAAATAAATCAGAAATAAAGTGGTAGCAGAATTTTTTTCCCAAATAACCTATCAGTATGACTAGCCTAAACTTAAAGATTATATTCTAGTTTGAAATTAAAATAATGTTTCTAATTTGCATGAGAAAAAACAGAGTTTTGAACATTTATTCTAAGAACACTTTAATATAAAATCCAGGAAAATGTTTACTTATCGGACAACCTATCTTATGTAATAGACCTTTCAAAATGACAATCTCATACATGTTATCATTCAAACTCACCACGTCTCTTAAAGGTAATAGCGTACTCATTTCCACAATGAAAAATCAGGCTAAGATACACAGATAATTACCTGCATAAATTGCCTATTAAGTTACAGAATTTTAATTACTTGTGAAGACTGAATAAAACTGAAGATTTTTCATTTTACATTCACTGCCTCTCAAACTATTTGAAATGGTAGTTTTTGAGTTCTCTTCACGACCTGAAATATTCAGGAAGTGTTTGATCATTGACTGTGAAGGCCGGACGTAATCGGGACCCAGAATCTCTGAAGTCAGTCTGCTTCCATCTCTAGTTACTGCCCACGTATGCTTTTTAGAGAGTGTAGTTAACCTGCAGTCAGAACTTTTGATGGACAGAACTGAAAGTGAATATCAGTAAACTTCAAATGTTAAGAATTTCAGTCAGTCTGACCCGATTCAAATCATCATTACGAATAAATATTTAGTAATCAGAGAAGATAAAACATTTAGAAAGCCATTTGCGCCAAATGAATTGATACAATTAGAGAATTTCTTTATCTTCAATACGGTTTTTAGCTTTTTTCTTACATGTCTTAGTTAACTTGAATATTCCTATATAACACAGATTTTTGTCTACATATAAATCTCTAAAACATATGTTTTGTCAGTGGAGAGGATTATTATTTGAATTTTCAAATTGAAACCTTTAATATTAAAATAGAAAAGCTTTTATGAGGGTGTATTTTTCTGCAGATCTATAAAATTCATACCATGGGTGAAAACTTCTGTACGAGAGACTCAAGACAGTACAGTTAGCAATTCATCACACATTTTTAAACATTCTATAGGCATTCTTATTTTAGGCTTGCTAAAATTGCACAAGGTAGATTTAGCAGTTAGCAAAGACTCCATAACATGGAAACAAAATTTACTTAAAGATTTTCTGTACCCTGGAGACTCATAAAAAAAGCATTCCCATTTCCAGTTAGATATCATTTATTGCATAGATCACATACCATAAAAAAGGCTGAGATGATGACTTTAAAAAGTGAATGAATACAAACAAATTCTCTATCAAACAGAATCCTGGACCTCTAAAAAGTTTTTCAGGACGTCTTCCCACTCTTAACAATATCGAGGACATCTACATATTTTTGTTTATGTGTGTTATATCTATTTATTTTTTCTTATTAGATGTTAAGAATGAGAATCTTAAAGTATCTGTCATTGGTAAAAATAAACCAATTGTGTATTAATATAAATTTAATGAATATAGGTATGTCATACAACAAAAGAGTGTGATACCGGTAGTTAGACTGCTGGCAAATCTCTTTATCGGAGTGCCCGTCACATGGGTGGATTGACTGCAAAAATGCACCAAACCTTTAAATTCAAGATCTTTGCATTTTTGTACACTAGCCTTCACCGAGTGTTCTTGGTGTGTTAGCCTTCAACAGGTGTTTTCCTCTGTGGCCCTCTTTGGTGTGACAGTGAAAGTGTATTATAAATGGTAGGTGTGTCAGTGAGGCAGATCATCCTGTCATTTGATGTGCAATCAATTTGCGTAGTTGGAAATGGAGGACAAACACAATTAGCGCACTCCTGCGCAAATCTATTTATAAAATGGGAGCTTGTTTCAACAACTGACTGCACATAGACGATACATTTTTCAGCCGAAACCATGATTTGGTTCCACCCTGTCCTGCTCGTTATCCTGCTCAGTTGTGCTGCCCACAGGTCCAGGGAGAGGGAACTTCTGTAGGGGGTCCTTTGCCCTGATTTTTCTTCTGCCAAGAAATTCTCTCCTCGCAGACCTACACGTGTCTCATTGTCCTGCATCCCTCACAGCTCCACTGCAGCGTTCTTTTAGCACTAAGCACTAATGTTTTTTGAATGTTGTATGCAGAACACCATTTCCCCTGAAGCTTGCTCCAGTCTCTATCTCTCCTACACCTCATTTTCCTCATAGCTATAAAGGCATCTGATTATTAAACAGGCATATGTTTATTGTATTTCAGTTCTAGACGACAAGGGCTAGTAGAGCATAAACAGTATTTGGTTTCACACTGTACCACTGTGCTTAAAGCGAAGCCATCATTAAATATTTCTTGAATAAATGAATCCATTTACTATAATTAAAATAATTACAGGCTTTTCAAGGCCCAAGTCCATTACTATATCTTTTACTGCTCTATCCACAACAGTTTGAATTTGGAGTTAATACTGGACCTAAGAAAACTAATATGAATCATAGGAACATTGAGTTTGCAGACTAGCCTATTAGAACATTTGAAAATTGCAGAAAGAGCTAAAATCTAGCACCGTTCCTGTAAGATACTGTTAACTGTAGTTTATTAGAACAGTTCAAAAAAAGCTGGAATCTTACTGCAACTGATCAATAGCTTATAGCACAATGTTGCTAGAGTTGGAATCCTCACATCATTCCAAAATTCATATGCTGACAGCCCAACTCCCGAGGCAGTTCCATTTGGGTTAGTCCTTTGGGGAAGCGATGAAGTCATGAAGATGGAACCTTTGGGAACAGGATGGGACTGATACAGTTCCAAAAGAGGTGCCAGTCAGCCGTCTTGGCCCCCCACAATCTGAGAAGGGCCCGCACCAGAACCCAACCCTACTGGTGCCTTTTTTATTTATTTATTTTCACTAATGCATGTTTGTAATACAGAATACTGAGGGTCATTTTGGGGAATTGTTTACGTACATATATAATGTATCATGATCATTTTCAATGCCTTGTTTCCTCCTCTCCTTTTCCTTCCCCATTTTCTTGAACTTCTCCCTCACCGAGAGTCTACATTCTAGTTTTCTATCATCTCTTCTTTCTTTATTTTATGCATTTACTTATATTTTAGGTTTCTCATATAAGAGAAAACATATGATATTTAACTTTCTGAGTCTGGCTTATTTCATTTAATATGATGTTCTCAAGTTCCATCTATTTTTCTGCAAATGAAATCATCTTATTGTGATCTCATTCTTCTTTATGACTGAATAATACATATATATGTATATGTATATCACATTTTCTTTATCTACTCATCTGTTGCTGGGCAACTAGACTATTTCTAGAGCTCAATTACTGTGAATTTCACCACCACAAACATGGGTACTCACATATCACTATAGAACTATGTCTTCAATTTTTCTCAGGCAAGTACCCGGGGCAATATATCTGGATCAAATGGTGGCTCTGTTTTTAATTTTTTGAGGAATTGCTACAGCAGTTTCCATAATGATTGTACTAGTGTGCATTCCCTCCAGTGGGGGAGGAGGGCTTCTTCCCTTGACCCATGCCCCATACTCATCACCATCCATTACTTTTGTGCTACTGAGGATAGTCATTCTGCCTAGTACAAGATAGAACTTCAAAAATGTTTCAATTTGTATTTCTCTAATAAAGAAATTAAACAATTTTTCATATACTTAATGACAATTTTCATTTCCTCTTTCGAGACATATATATTCAGCCCATGTTTTGATTAGTTCATTTGATTTGGGGAGGTTATTTTCTTAGTTCTTAATGAGTTCTTAATACTAACCCTTTATAAGAAGTGTAGCTAGCAAAAATGTTCTCACTTTCTGTAGGTTGTCTCTTCACTCTTTATTGTCTCTTTTGCTGTGCAGAAGCTTTGTAATTTAATGCAGTCCCATGCACTGATTTTAGATATTTCTTCCATATTCTCCCCAACACTATTGGAATCCCACTCAGGAAGTCTTTTTCTGTGCTTATGGATTCAAACGTTTAACTTATGCTAACTTCCATTGGTTCTGAAGTTTCTGTTTTAGATACAGGTCTTTGATCATTTTAATTTGAATTTAATACAACCTAAAAAATGATGATCTAGCTTCAATCTTCTGTGAGCAGATATTCAGTTTTCCCCCATAGTTTGCTGAAGAAGTCGTCTTTTCCCTTAAGGGTGTTTTTGGCACCATTGTCGAAGATCAGTGTACTGTAGGTGCCTGGGATTGTTTCTGTGTCTTCCATTTTATCTGTCCACACGTTTGTTTTTGCTCCAGAATTGTGTTGTTTTTGTTATTGTAGCTTTGTAGTATAACTTGAAATCTGGTATTGTGATGTCTCCAGGTTTGCTTTTTTGTCCAAAATTTGTTTGGTTGCTTATTTTCTGATTTTATATGAACTTTAGAATCATATAAAATGTTTTTAGTTCTGTAGTCTATTGGAATTTTGATGGGAAATTCATTGAATCTGTATGTTGCTTTTGACAAGATGGGCATTTTCTCAATATTGTTTTTTTTTTTTTTTAATCTATGACAAAATTTTAGTATCTTCTTCAATTTCTTTGTTCAGGTTCTGGATTTTATTATAGAGGTGTTTTATCTCCTTGGTTAGGTTGATTCCTAAATATTTAATATTTTTGAAGTTATTGTGAATGGGATTCTTTTTCTGCTTTCTTTCTTGACAAATTTATTATTGATACACAAGAACAGAATTGAGCGTGTGTGTTGATTTTGTATCTCTCCATTTTGCCTAATTTTTAGAGTCCTGTCTTATCACTTATGAGTCCTGATGAATAGTGCCAAAAATGTGACCTTAAGAAAATACAAGTTTTGTTCTTTTGATTCTGTGTACAATCTATCATTTCTCCTGGCTTTATTTCTGACTGTATAGCATATAAACTCTCTATAACTCTCAGAAATTCTTTAAAATAACTCTCATCTTTTAAAGTCTCATTGTCCTCAAAGTAGCTACATAGGATTATCTGCAAATAAGAACTTGAATGGTACAAAATACTTATAATTAACTCTCCTTTCTCTCAAATTGCTTCTCATCTTAGTTATATAAGCACAGAAGTTTTTGAATAATAATGTTTAACACTGACTTTGAATACACAGTTTTATGAGGGTAACTTTCAGTGGTTCTCAAAGTTGCATTTTCCTTCACATGACAGTATCATTTGGCCGTTTCTCGGCACTGGAATTATGGGATCGAAGCCATTATGTCTACTTTCTCAGCTAAATTCAGCTGTTCTCTTTGCTCATTCTTAGTATCCAAGAGAATCAGATCCAAGGCTAATTATGGGTAGTGTGAGTGTGTGTGTATCTATCTGTGTGTGTGTGTGTTTGTGAAATGTTTTAATACCTTACATATTTGTAGTATTTCAATCTCCATTTCCTACATTGTTAATTATTAGAGCAAAACATTCCAGAGGTATTTATAAACAAATTGCCTTGTGATTTCTTTGGATGTTATTCATGTTATTTGGCCTGTTTCTGGATATTTTAAGGTTTTTTGTTTGTTTTCTTGGGGTTTTTTGCACAGCATCTCACTATGTTAGTTCGAGCTGACCTCCAACTCACTGTGTAGTTTGGGCCGGACTTAAACTCATGGCGCTCCTCCTGCCGCAGCCTCTGAGCACTGGGATCTTAAATTTTGATCATTTTAAATTTTAGAGCACTATCTTGGTTCAAATTTTACTGGGTCTGAACTTTGTATCACTTACAGTTTTATTAATCTTTCTATAGACATAAATACAGTTTGTAAAAAAATTATTTATATGCTACTATTAATATTTCTTATAATAGCATTCCACGCCAATTTCACCTTGGTGTTTGAATTCATTAATTTCCTGATTATATTACTATGATTTAATGTTTAATTCTACACCAGGACTGCATATCAAATTTAGATTTTCTAATAAGCTGAATGCTCTTTGGGATATAAGTTGTGTTTTTTGTGGGTTTTTTTTTTTAACCAATGTGAAGAACAGAGTAAAAACTAATCACTTTTTAATGAATAAAATATGTTATTTACTTAACTAGTTTTTAAACTTACAGATATAATCTAACATTTTAATTATCAAAATGAGAACTCAATTATGAGTTAATTTGTTCTAATGGGAAGGGGAGCAAGGAAAGGGGAAGGGGAAGGAATGAAGGGACAAGGGAAAACAGAATAGAAGGAAAAAATGGAAATGGAAACAAAGCTTTTGTAAATAAGGAGGGAGGAGGGGGTGAAGGGAGGGGAGAGGAACAGGAAAAAAGAAGTAACAAGATATATCATGTACAGGTACAAAACCCCGATGATGATGAATGCCATCACTATGTACATCTAAAACGTACCATTAAAATAAAATTTAAAAAAATAAATGAGGAAGGAGGAAAAAGTGTTACAAAACCTCCTTTAATTTTTACATTGACAATTTTACTTTTAATTGAGTTTTCATCTTGATAAGTAAGAACTAAATGTTTATCAACTGAAGCTGAATTTTTTTCTATTTTATTTGCAATTTAATGAATTTATCCACTTTCTTTTTTTATATATGTTGACACTCTTTCATTGATCTCTTCTTCATATTAGTTCCACAGGATATTTTCAGTCATTAAATTGTATAAAGTGGTAGTTCTTAATCTTGATTTCATATCTGAAATGAACAAATAGAGTAGCGGCAACTGTAGCCGGGCTCAGCAATATGAGCGATGGAGGTAGGAGGTAGAATGTATAACAAGACCTGTGCACAACATTTTCACAGGACACCATCTGTATTGACAAACTGTTATATGTAAAGAGTGTAATTAGAAAAAAAGGTGACTAATTAATGTTAACAGACATACACAAATTAATGATATAAAAGTCATGTCTTGATGCAAACAATATTAAATAACTACCAACTATAAACAGGTAAAATTAAAAGCAATAAGTTTATAATTATTAACAACAGCAACACAAAGATAAAATAGATCCCTATATTTGTGAACTCAGTATAAATTGACAGAGAAAATGCTCCATCAGACAGCAAACACCTAAAATAAGTGATCGAAGCAGACACATGATACTAGGAGAGCATATAATAGAGAAATATAAATTAATCTGAAAGTTCAAGGAAGGGTGTTCTGAGAAAATGAAGGGTGACTGTAGGCTACCTAACTGAAGGAATGGAAGGAAGGTGTTTCAGGAAATCCTTGTAGGAAGTCCCTGTAGAGGTTGGACATCATTGTACCGGGAGAAGTTCCCATCATCTGGGCAGCAGTTCATAGCAAGGGAGAACAACGGGAGATGAGTTATGTAGGGAAGATTTAGACTACGCACGAGTTTCTAGCCATGGGACGAATTTAGTCATCATCTGAAGGACTATGGGAAGTTATCAAAAAACTTTAAGCATGGATGTGACAATTAGAAGAATATTTGAAAGTGACATTGTTTGTACTTCTGGAAAATGTATTAAGGACTTGGAAGTTAATGCTTGGGAAATAGGAAGTGATTACAATAGAGTAAAATACAACAGTTACTCAACAGTATTTATGTTATCTTGATTCCCAATGTTTTCAGCTTCGGACTAAGAAATATTTAAAATAAATTATATAGTTTATAAATGAAGTAGTCTTATTACTTTCATTTGTTTTATTGCAACCACATATAAGTAAAAAGCTCTGATTTAAGAAGTGATCCTTCCATTCTTTTGGATTAATGATACATTTATATTGACTTTGCATTTGGTTGCTTATTTTATTACTTATATATCCCTGATTTAATATGTCACTTTAATATCTAAAATAAATTTTGAAACTTAATTCAAATTGTATCTTATACAATTAAAGGTATAGGTTTTACACTAAAATATTATCATATAGATGCACTTCTGTTAATACTGTAAATATAAAGAGCACAAAGTAATAAAATTAGGAAACAGAGGCACACTCATAAAAATATATTTTAATTTTACAAGTATGTTATTTACTAGAATTCTGAGTGGGGTAAAACTTTAAAAATATTTAATTTAAATATTTCACATGTGGGGTTAGGGATTTAGCTCAGTGGCATATGGTTGCCTAGTATGCACAAGGCCCTGAGTTCGATCCCTAGCACCTCCCTCTGAAGAAAGAAAGAAAAAAATCCATAACTATTTGTGTGTTCATATATGGAAATTCACCTCAAAACAGATCTTGAACTATGCTACCTGAGTCTATTTTGAATTTTAAGTGTTATGCTGCCCCAAGCAATTTTATATTCTTATTAACAATACTTGATGAGGCTTTAAATTCAACATATGCTGTGCTTAGGAAGGTAAAGAGTAAAACTGTGAATCAGATATTCAAGTATGTAAGAATTGAGATTAGAAAAAGCAGTTTCCTGGTTGGAGATTTAGCTCAAATCGTAGAGTCTGGCAAGCACAAGACCCTGTGTTGGATCCCCACACCCCTAAGGAAAAAAAGAAGAAAGAAAGAAAAGAAAAAGCAGTTTCCCTTGTTTCATAATCCCAAGATTACCTATGAATTTAGTACCTGGAAATTGTCTTTTTCTTTCTCTGGGTTGTCAGATGCTGGCAAGCCGTCTTTCTTACTGTTCTGGGCCAAAGTGCTTGGCTTCCTTTTAACAGTTCTCATTCCATTAGCAGGTAATTCTAATGATTCTAACGGTTTCAATCTTTGAGATCTCCGGGAGGAGGAGCTTGAAGAAGCTCCATTTTGGGGTGAAATGGCAAGTTTTCCAAATGTTTCTGCATCAATCATCTTTAGTTCAGATTTTCTTTATAAATCTGGCTGAAATCAGCCAGCAATTATTTGATTAATAAAGATATTGCTGGCTATTTTATCATGTTAAGATTTCCTCCACCAGAGTACTAACTTGGTCACATTTAAATTCAGTTTCAGGACCTGGACACCATGCATTCAAAAAAAAAATTTTTCTTTTTTTTACTAAGTTGTCAAATGGGTGGACTCAATTCCCAATAAAGTCCTTATTTCTGTTAGAAGTTTCCTGAGCATTACCTTTATTATAAGCATTTCTGTCACTTTTCTCATCTGCCAAGTCCTCACCAGAATCACCCATTAAACTCTCCTTGTGGCGTTAAAAGTTGTGCGTAGTTCACTTTTCTGAACTCCCACAAACTAATTCCAAATGTTTCTCCACATCATCTCGGAGTCACAACAATGGCCCCCTGGTACCCATGTGTTGTGGAAATCTACTTTTCATTACTGTAACAAATGTGTGAGATAAATTAACTTATAAGGAAGAAAGTCTTATTTTGGCTCAGAGTTTTGGAGGAGTCAATCCATCCTTGACTTTTTTTTTTTTTTTATTGTGAGCCTATTGTAGGGAAGAACATTATGGCAAAAAGGAGGGGCAGAGGAAGTTGTTTCCGTCACTGGCAACCAGGAAGCACAAAGAGGGATAGAAAGCACTGAGGTCTCAGTACCCCTTTCCATGGCACCCCCTCAGTCACCTAACTTCCTCCTACTGAACCTCATCTCTTAAAAGATTTCCCCATGGCCCAGTAGCACAACTCTCTGGGAACCATCCATTTAACACATAAGTGTTTGGAGTTTGTTTATTCAATACACAGCACCAACCCACTCATTGTCTACTCCAAACTGATAAAAATTGTGATTATTTCCATTTCTGCAACATAAAAAATTGTTTTCAAAATAGTTTGCTTCATCACCCTTCCTTAACTGATCATAATTCATGACCTGTGATTTCTTCATAAATGAAATAGCTTTTTAAATTCCAACCTTAATTCTTTTTAATAAAGTCAAGTAGAAGAAGGAGAACCATTGCCCATCGGGTTTACTTTTTTCTTGCATGATTGCAATTGCTGAGATTTAAGTAGGATGTCTGCAATTTTGCTGTAAGTTAGAAATGTAAGTTTGTAGATGCTTGTTCACTATTACACAAAATGGTAAACTGAAAATATATTGTGATGGGTATTAAGTGAGAAAATGTAAACCATCTGCTATAAAAATTTTCAGTATAATACAAGATTCCCTCTCCCTCCCTCTCTCTCTTTTGCTCTTTCTCTCTCTCTCTCTCTCTCTCTCTCTCTCTCTCTCTCTCTCTCTCTCTCTCCCTGATATGAGGTTAAACTGAACTCTTAAATTCATTAAACTTGGGGAATCCTAAGACAACTCTAAGAAACAACCTGATAGGAAATTCATTGCTACTACAGGCAATGTATCCTTGAACATTTAGTGTCAACATAATAATCAACCATGCAGGGACTGTAGATCATGCTCTATACCTATATAAACACATATGACATCATACATATTTGGCATATAAAATGGATAATGCAGAAAATGGTGAAACAATTATCGGGACTTCATAGATGTATCTTAGGAAATGAGTAAAAATCAGTTAAAATCAAATTATTTTAGACATACTGAAGATAATGTTGTAATAATTTGAAAGCAATATTTAGGATTATTTGGTAACTGCAAAATGCAATATAATGAAATTTGCATGCAGAGAAAATAGTATTGTGTTAATTACTTTAATTAAAAATATGTAATTGTATTTTTCACATAATAAATTATTATATTTTCATATTTCCCATTTTAAAATTTTCTAATACAGTAATAGAAAATATAACTGACTTATATTATTGTACTACAAAATAGATCAAGAAGAAAAATGAATTTGCCTCTTCAGCTCCTTAATTGACCATAATTTTAGATCCAAGATCTCTGCATCAAAAGAGTGGCTATTTAAAATTTCAATCTTTATAAACAAATAAGTTCTAATTTATTAATGGTGTTCTAAGTAGTTCATTATTTGGCTATTTTTTTACTTAGTGTGATATTGCTTTGTTTTATTGGTGTCTTTTATTGCATACTTCAAACACTTTCAGTAAGGGGGTAGAACAATAATTAATGCTTATAAATAAATAAGTCTTTGAATTTATTGCATGTAAGATTGATATTACAATCTGTCTTAGTTAGTTTTCTCATTCCTGAGACAAAATACCCGATATCCAAAGTTGAAGGAGGAAAGGTTTATTTAGCTCACAGTTTGTAGAGATTTCAGTTCATAATCATCTGATTCCAATGCAGGGTGGCACACCTGAGTAGAAACAGTACATGACGGGCAGAAGGTGGCAAAGCAAGCATAGACTCTTAGCAGTTTTTTTCTGCCCCTTTTACACTCTATCCAGGCTCTAGAGTGGTGTCCAACCGATCAGTGGACTGATTTAGTAACCCTTACATCCAGCATCACATACTCTAGATCAAGCCACCACTGAAAAAGCCCACCTATGACCACACGAGGCTTTGGGGGGACATCTAGACACAAACCATAACACAATCCAATGAAAAATTATAACTGTATTTACATAACCTCTACAGCACACTTTAATTCACATTTTTACTCTTCCAGATTCCCCCTTCATTTATTTTAAACCTAATCTTTGGAGTACTACACTTATCTGTGCTGTTTCTGATCTATTCTCACTATGCTTACAATTTTTTTTTTTTATTTTTAACCAAGAACATGTATTGGCACATTGTACATATAATGGTCACATTCATCA
Source organism: Hystrix cristata (assembly GCA_004026905.1). NCBI lineage: Eukaryota > Metazoa > Chordata > Mammalia > Rodentia > Hystricidae > Hystrix > Hystrix cristata. Next base: position 13,797 of record PVJO010009050.1, read on the forward strand.
TATTTGTTTTGTACCTGTACATGGTGCATCTTGGTTCTCCCCCCTCTTCCCCATCCCTCCCCTCTGTTCCCTCCATCCCTATCTACGGCAGGTTTATTCACATTTCTCCATGATTTCCCTTTCCCCTTTCTTTCTGTTTTTCCCTGCCTTCTTTTCCCTCTTTCCTCTTTCTAGGGCTCCTCTCCTTTGTATATTATCTTCCTTTTATATAATATCTATTACACCTCTTTGTCCTTATTTACAGTTATGGTTTCTCATATCAGAGAAACAATTCAATGTGTACTTATGAGTGTCTGATTTATTTCACTTAATAGTATGTTCTCAAGGAACATCCTTTTACATACAAATGACTGTAGTTTATCCTTTTTATGGCAGTGTAGTACTCCATTGTGTAGAAAAGCCACATTTTCTTTAGCCATTCATTGGTTGCTGGGCATTTAGGCTGCTTCCAAGACTTAGCTATTACAAATTGTGTTGCTATAAACATGGTTGTGCATGTATCCCTGGCTTGCCACATGCCGAAAACTAAAACTAGATACGTGTCTCTCACCATGTACTAAACAAAGATCGAAGTGGGTCAAAGATCTAAACATTAAAACAGAAACACTAAATTTACTGGAGAATAGAATAGGAAGAACCCTCAAAGACATAGGGGTAGGGAAAAAATTTATGAACAGAACCCAGACTGCATGGGAAACAATACAAAGAATCATTGCTTGGGACCACATGCTATTAAAAAGTTTTTGCACAGCAAAAGAAATCACCAATAGAGTAGGGCGAAAAGACACAGAATGTGAAAAAATTTTTGCTAGCTATCCATCAGACAAGGGTCTAACATCTAGAATACATAAAGAACTCAAAAAAATTAAGCCTCCCAAATTTAAAGACCCATTCCAAAAATGGGCAACTGAAATGAATAAACATTTCTCAGATGAAGAAATAAAACTGGCAAATAAATTTATGAAAAAGTGTTCAACATCACTAGTCATTCAAAAGATGCAAATCAAAACAACGTTAAGATTCTGTCTCACTCTAGAAAGAACCGCATTTATGGAAAAAATCAACCAACAACAAATGATGGAGGGGCTGTGGGGAAAAAGGAACCCTTCTCCACTGTTGGTGGGATGTAGACTGGTCCAGCCACTGTGGAAATCAATATGGAGATTCCTCAAAAAACTGCAACTAGAGGTTCCATTTGATCCAGCTATTCCCCTAATGGGGATCTTCCCAGAAGAATTAAAATCGTCATGCTTACAATTTTAAATTGACACATGAGTTGTTCTGCTCTTCAGTGAATCTCATCTCCAAATTGGTACATACCATGGTCAACTTTTCATCTCTCACTGAATCTGACAAATATATTCAAGTTCCTGTATCTGAAATCAAATCATGATTATCAGGACTACCAGGACCCCAAAATAATACTCATTGTCCCTTACTGAGTTAGGAGTTTTTAAAGTAAGAGTAGATTAAGTGACATTTAGGGAATGAGCCCCAAGCTCAAGAATCTCAGAAGCCTTAGAAACATTTGGATCAACTCCATGTTGCTATCCTATCTGACCATTCATGTGGGTCTGGGTCTATCTTTGTATCTTGAATTACTTAGGGTCTAGAGTCTAGGTTAGCTTTGTCAAGAAAACACAGAAAACAGTGACATAGATACAACTGAATTTTGTTACCCTGTAACTTTGTAGCTCAAAGAGTTGTCCAGAGTGTGTGAGACATTTCTTCAAGGCAAAATCATTGAAAGTTCCAGGATAAAAGGGATTCTAGATCCACATTGGCATCTGTGGCTGTTGTCATTCTCGTGTAAAAGGAATTAAAAGATCAGAAGAAATATTATTCTTTGAAGACAAAATATAGAAGTTATAGATATAATTTCCATTTATATTCCATTAATGGCATGCTTATTTTCTAGGCAAGCTGAAAAATAAAGTATATATTTGGGTAGACTCATACCTGGTAAAATTTTACAAAACTAAAGAAAAGTCATGGAAAATATTTAGATATTTCTTCTAAAAAGTACACTCTTAGGAGAAAGAGTAATCTGGAAAGTCTTTTTCTCTGAGTGGTATGAGCTCTTGAATTTGCAGAAGTGAACGTGAAACAGTCAACTTCCTACACTGCTCTAAACTGGTTCCATCAACAACTCAGCCCATCAGGGACAGTTCTTAGAATGTTTCTAGATATTTATGTGGTGATGGCAGCCCATGACACCCCCTTTTTCATGTTACAATTTTAAAACTCCTCCCATTAAGCCTAGCACTGCAATGCACCTTCATCCCCAGGAGCTGCTGAACCTGTGCCGTCACACTTTTCTCTCTCTTCTACATGCACCAACTCACAGCAGTCTTTGATGGCCTAAATTACTCATCTTTACTATTTAGTCTTCACATCTATGCTCCCCACCTCTTCTTGTCATTTATCTTGCTTTATTTTTCAAGTTTTTAAAATTTGAGAATATCTGTGTATATCCTTCAGAGAACTTCAAAATGATTTGAAGAAAGTTAAACATTTTGTTCATAACTTTTCAATAACTTCTAAAAGCTTAATTTAACTCACAACCAAATGGATTCTTCTGACATTTTATTGATGTAATCATAAATAGAAATATTCAAGAAAGCAAGAAGAATGGTGAGTCATGATCATTGCTAAAATAGGTAAAATAATTGAGCATAATTTTAGTTTTAATTAAATTAGTAAAACTTGGGCTTAGACTTTGGGAACAGTGCTACTTTATTGAAATTCTCAGTGTCTAAAACTATTAATGTAAGTCTATTATTGTATGATAAAATGATGGTAAGGATGAAGAAAATATTTTGTCTCAATAGTTTATATAGCCGCAATGTTATTTAACAGCACGATTTATGTACATTGAATAGTGTGCTCATATTTAACAAACAACTTAAGAGACTATTGTTTAACTTTATTTTTAATGTAATTGATCTTGATCTTTCTGAGTTAATTTTTTCAGACATGAAGAAAAATTTTGCTTTTGATTTAAGCTTATCATAGTTTTCTCTTTCAATAAAAATAATTGCAAAGTAATCCAGTTTAGTTTAAAATGCAAGGATTTGCAGGGTGCTGTGGAACTGTAAATTAGAAACAAAAGTATGAAACAAGGTTGATGAGTAATCTTCTCTCTGTGTGTCTTTCACTCGTCTACTTCCAAGTTAAATAATTAAGATTACTTAAAATAGTTCCATGACCTTCTTGAATAGTCAAATAGACCAAGATACATCAAAATTTTAATCTGTGATGTATCTCACCTCTGTCTTGCTATATTTCTTCTCTTGGATCCAAGCATAAACTGTTGCTGAAAATACATAAATTAATTCTAGACATACTTCTAGATCATCAGGACACAAGGACATGGCAGAGGACAAGGCTGCCAAGAAATCCAAAGAACAAGAGAACCAGAGAGGACAGGGCAAAGGGACAGAAAGTTCAGCCTTCATGAACCACTCCTTTCACCAGGTCCTGCAACCTGTTCTTTAAACTGGATCCACATGATGAAGCCAGAGCCCTCTGATCCAACCATTTGCCAAAAAATCTATCAGCTGGCATCTAAGCCTTTAGCTTATGACTTTTGCGGGACTTTTCAAATCTAAACCAAAATAGTGTTGATATAATAAACAAAATGCATAAAATTAACTGGAGTCAAAATATCTGAATAATGCCCAATTAAAAATTCTGAACCATGTTTGCATGTTTAGGGATATAAATTAACTTGAATATATTCAGATAAAGAGCAAAGCCATCTTTGCAATACATTATGAGACTATCCGTGTTATCTCTAATATTCTGTGGAATGGAGAAATTTTTCTAAATAGATATAAGATATAATCATTAAGTAGATTTGTGTGGTTCAGAATGAGCCCCAAAACATCACCCTTTCCATGGGGTAGCCAAGAACATGGTAACTCTGGATTATATCTATAAATAAAAGATGTACTTACCAAGTATTTATTCAAGGAATTATAAAACAGAAAATGACTAATACAGATTCTGTGACTTTAAAACACTAATAATTTCATTGGGGATATAATGCCATAAATAATTCTGGTAAAAGTATTATGAAAATATGACAGATAAAAACTTATGAATAATAATCTACAATCAAATCTGACTAGGATATCAGGTAAATCTTCAAAGACAATGTATTTGTTAATTTTATTTTTTTATTTTTTTATTTTTATTTTTTAGTATTTGTTAATTTTAATTCTAAATATGAGGGTACTCACTGCAGAAGTACAGAGGAAAAAGTGATTCCAGGTGAATATGGCATCATGGAAGACATTATTAAAAAATAAATCTGGACTTAGGTAAGAAGAAAAATGTATTCAAGAGACTTAACAATTGAGGTTTAAGAACGATTTCAATTAGGAGAATACTATAACCATCAAATCTCCAAGAGTATCAAGGATAAAAAAGGAATATTGTATAAGAAGGAATAAAAAGCCTGAAAATACTCAGGTGTAGGGGACTGGAATGAGCAGGTGGCATGAAGGGACAGTCAGTCACAGTACCTTGTTCAGTGTATTTTCTGGTAGGTCATTAAGTGTCTGCACAGTCAGGGTTCGTTGTCTGTGATGACAGCTGATGTTGTAGGAGGATTGAACACATTGGTTTGGCCAGGTATGGAAGGGAACTGAAAAAATAGAGAATTTGACAATGGATTTGAATTTATGTAAGGTAACAGGACCTTCTCCAGTTTATAAATAGGTAACAAAATTGGTTTTGCCACAGTTGGAAAGAGGTGAATTGATTGTATACAAAGATGGAATTTTTATAACTATCAGTTACCTGAAAGTTAAGATGTGCAAAAATTATCCAAAGACAATGAACCGAACCACAATATAACCCAAGATGTGTTATATTTTTCTATTTAATTGTATAATTTTCTAAAGTCAAATTTCCTCTCCCTGTATCAATATGATCTCAGGAAAAAGTTATTTTTGATCACAAAATAAGACCAGTCTAATTATATTTGGTCTGTTTGTTTATGAATATTTAATATTTAATGAGTATAATAATTTCCTATTAAAGCCTTTTAAAGTTTGTGTATTAGTTACTTTTCTAGAGTCAGTGCTTTACAAAAGAGCGGATTTAATACAGGACAGTTACAAGTTACAACATTCAAACACACAGCCAAATTCAGGAAGAGTACAGAACTGTCTATACACTGGAACCCAAAAGTTTCAGTCAATTCTGGGAGCCCTCTGCACTTTCTTATTTCTCATTTCAAAGGGAGCAGTCATTTTACTTTAGGAGAGAACGACTTTCTCTTCCTTTATAAAAATAAACTTCCTGTAATTCATGTATAAGAAATATGTCATTATTTCTTCCAGAATATTCTCATTTGCATATATTTATTATAACTTTTAGCTTTGATGACTTCTATTTCACATGGAAAGCTACGAGGTAGATAACTGTGTGTTGTTTTCCATACACTAATAGACTACACTAGACAAGGAGAGGTTAGAAAAACATATCTCACACTTTCTATATCCATATACTTCCTATGTTACAACTTCTCAATTTGGTACCCAAAATCCGTTGATTAGTATAAATATAAATATAAATGTGTGTACATATATGCATATATATAAATATAATTTCTTCTATATGACACATTAAGAGGCAAGAAATAAAGTTAAAATATTTCAGTTAGTTTCTCCGAAAATATTTTGAAAGCATTAAAAGTTATTTTTTAATATCAGAACTTAAAGAAGATGAAACTCATGTAGGTGCTTATTTCTGCTTGCTAGGGAACAACCAGTTCAGCTGTTTCTGAGACAAAGAATGGGAATGAAAACGGCCTATGTCTGAATGTGTTCTGAGTAAATATGAATATTGCTGTAGTCTGAATCCTCAGTGTCACCCAAAGTTCCATATCTTAAAAGTTTGGTTCCCACAGTGGCTCTATCAAAAGGTGGTGGAGACATTATTAGGTGGTGTGTGGTGGGATATTTTTAGGGCACCAGCCTAAGCTTTCGAGGGGGATTATGGAACCCGGTCCCCTCTTCCCTGTCTTTTGCTTCTTTAGCAATGAGGTTAGAAATTTTTCTCCACCACATGCTCCCACCAGGTAGTGTTACCTTTACCAAGTAAAGGGGCCAGCCCATCATGGACTGGGATGTCTACAACTGTGACCCAAAGTAAATGTTTTGTCTTTGTAAATTGATATGCTCAGGTATTGTGTTAAGGTGATGGTAAGCTAACTAACATAGGTTTCATCTACAAGTCTTATCTAAGTCATATGGGGAAGGGTGATTCTTTTCAGCAAACAACGCCCTGGAACTAATCAAATTAAATGTTTCTTAATCACTTTTGTTTTCAAGGAGCATAGGCTTAAGGTAAATGCCAATATTACGAACAGAAAGAATTTGTGAAAATATATATATATGGTTACTATTTTAAATATCCAAATTGTGTACTGTCTTAATATGTCACTGAATATTTAAAACCAATAAGTTCTTAGGAAATTGATTAAAGTACTTTTCTCTGTAACACTCAGGTTTAAGAAAACCAGAAGTAATTATGAATAACAACTATTGAGGGCATTCAAAAACAAACATTTCATAAACAGAACTTAAGAACATTTAACTACTAAAATAGGATTGAATTTATGTTTTTATGAAGATCCAAGTATGCACTAGAAAAATGCCTCAACTTTTTTCTTAAAATTCTGACAAACCCATACACACAATAGACTAGTGATGGCTTTCAACTTCAGAGCTAAAGTTCCACATCTGATCTTTCCATTCCAATGATTTTAAATGTAATGAAAAATTTAACAATAATTAATGGATCTTTAAAATTTTTCTTCAGTTGAAGATGTATGTTAATTACACCTCTGTCTGGGTAGAGGCAGCCAAGTATGCAACAGGAGAACTACATGAGCTCAACCGTGATGTGCACATCATAAATAGCTATTTCCACAGAGTGCACATCATTTGCAAAGGCATCAGCTTAACTATGATTTTCTCATAGGAATGTTTATTTCCAATCGTGGACCTATGACAAAGTTTATATACCCCGTGACTAACGAAGCAATTATTCTGCCAGCCGTACTTCCATAGAAGCTTGCCATCCTGATTGAAGGTTGTTAACTACCTGAAGCTGCTATTTAAATTATATTTTAAGGTTTTATTATCTTGACTCTTAACAATGCCAAATTTATCTCCCATTTCAATTTTCCTTTTCCCTTAAGTTGCAGCAGTCCTTTTATTTTATTTCAAGCAGTAATTCTATTAGATGCTATGCAGAGAATCCACAAATTCCTATCAGAAGTGTCTTTTTATTGCTTCTTAAAAAACAATTTTAGATTGGATACTTAAATATAGTATTTGGATACTGTATATTGACTTCAAAATAATACTAGATAAAAGCCTTAAAAACTCTAGGAACAAAGATTTAGCACTGCCCATAAATTTTATTGCCAGACAGGGGAAATCTGATCCAACATACCCTATAAGATAAATCTCTGGAGGAAGTTAAACTGGCTTTCAAGAGTTTTTAAGTGCCTTACAACTATGTTTTCTGTCCTATATCAAGAATGCAAAGTCTGAGAATGTCACTGATCGGCTAACAATATTTGAACTTACTTTCAGACATTCTATACACTTTGGCTTGCCTGGAAATCATTTTCAATATATCCACGAAGACCTCACTTTGACTCACGCTGTCTGGTTGCTGTGGCTATTCTTCCGCATTCCTTATGATAATGATGATATATTGTGGTCCTTTTATCATTTTTTAATTTCACACCCCTGTGAAGGGTGCAGACAGGGTGCCCAATCAGTGTTGGCTAAATGACTGCTGACTTAGGAAATATTCTCATAGGATCTACCGTATCTCAGACACTATTCTAGGTGCTTCAAGTTCAACATTTAAACAAAAAGCAGTTGGTGTATCTGTTTATAGGTCTACTGGATGTCCTCGTTGACCTGTTCATCCAAGAAACCCACGTATTTCAGTTCTGTCCATGTTAGATTTGGTAGGTTAGATTTTAATGGTTTCTTTCCGGGTGCAATTTTGAAGGACCTCTGAGGAAAGTGTGTCATTTCACAAGATGGAACATATTGTAAACTCAATTCCTGAGATCACGAAGTTAGTAGGGAAATAGAACACCTATATTTCTGAGGTACTCAACAGAAAACAGCAAAATCCAGTGACAGACAGTAAAGCTGACACTGTAACTATTAGCTCAGAGAACTTCGTTGGTTGGTGAGCAATACCAAGCAAAAACTTCTCCAGTAAAGGGCAAACAGCCTAGTCCCCACAAGCGTAACAAACAGTAACTTTAAAAATATGAATGTTCTAACTTATGAGAATAACAGAAAGGGATCCCTGATATATAAGTTATGTAAGTGTGGATCGAATCCTAGGAGAGAATAAAAATGCTGTAGTTCTATCAGTACAGACTTGTCTCATTTCCTGGAAGCTCACAGTTAAATCCTTGAATTTCATAAGTACAACTGAAAATTCAAAATTATGTCTTTCATTAATGTGTAGAAAATAGGTTTGTGTGTACCTCATTAAAAGATAAAACTGAGGACAGTAGTCATGAGCATGTCAAACTATATGCCTTACTGTAGTTTAGCATTATTTGGCATTATTTCAACTTCACAAAAGGGGACCCTGACATGAAAATTTGTTAAACTCCATGGAAATGGATTATACACACATTTCCAGTGGGTAAGAATGTATCTATCCCCACAGACCAAAACTGTGAACTCAGGAGCATTGTACATGGTGCATATTTGATTTTACATGGGATAAGAGGATGTTGCAACCTACAAATATTTATCTAAAATGAGCAGGGAATTAAATTCTATACAGTACTATTATACCAACTCAAAGCCACAGAATTTTTTTTAAGAATTAGTCAACAATTTATCCCTCTCTCAACACAATGCTTTTGAAAAATAAGTTATTTAATAGTAAATATAGACTATGAGATCCTGCATTTCATTTGTGCAATAAAACAGGAGTGAAGAAGGAGCAAATCTGAGTAACTCTGTCAATCTTAATTTCAATATCATAGAAAGGAATAAGACTACTACTGTCCTGAGACATTTTAACTGCCAATTTTATCAGCTCTATTCGCTAACACAATTGTCTGTAGATTCACTGTTCTCTAGACACTCACTCAAATTACTTGCAGGAGAAAAAAAATACTGTTGAAGCTGAAGAAAATTCTTTTTACTCTTTCTGGGCAAAAATAGGAAAAATATTTGACTAATGTTCTACATAAGCATGGGGAAATCAAGTATAATATTTTAAGCTATTAAATAAAAATGTGGTTGTATTTACATTTGTAAGTACACATTTCCAAGTTTTTATTTAGAGTGAATATAACACTTTGCAAATAGAGTTGATATTAATAAAATACATAAGCGTAATTTATGTTGCAGTAATTGCTTTTCCAACTTCCTTCAGAGTAATATACATCTTTTTAAGAAAGAACAATTTTAATTTATTGTAAATATTTTTTCAATTATGACAATCTTGCTTGCAGTTTGAATGTAGATGTAGGATGTAAACTGAAGAAACAGCCAAGAGAGGTTTTGAGCAGCCAAGACTAACAAAGGAAAGGAAAAGAAGTACGTCCCAAGTGGGCACAATTTCAGAAATCCAGTTGTCTTCCAAATATCTCCTCAATAATATTTGCCATCCTATCTATAGTTACAATTATTCAAGTCATTAGTTTGGGCTAAAACATTGCTTTCAGGCAATTAGATTTAAAAATATATTTTTGTGTAGTAAAAATCTTAGCGATGACAACAATAAGATGGTGACGATCTAACATCCATCAGGCATTCTTGAAAGTACTGTACAATGTTTCTTTCCTCAACTTCCCTACATCTCTTTCCACATCACCACTCTCAGCTGAGGACTTTCCTTCTTTATATATATATATTAGAATCATTCCTCTCAACATACAACCATGAAACTTTTCTTGTTTTTAAAGGCATGACCATTCTTTTCCATTCTATGATCCCTTCAAGCCATTACCCCATGAACCCAGCTCTTTTCTCTTTGATAGCAAACACTGATGACTGTTCTACTTCTTGTCTTCTCTTTCCCTCTTCAGCCCATTCTAGTCTGATATTCCCACCATTCATCCAAAACCACAAGTTGAAGTTATCAATGCCCTTTATATTGAAAAACCCATAGAACAGTGACTATAAAGAGTGGATTAATCCAGCAATCATACAAATATTAGCCTTCTTTAGTTAGCAATTATCTTTGATATCTTTGATCTCCATTTCCTTCCTAAAACCTCCGCTTCCCTTTCAGGGTGGCTCCCACCCCATTTTCTTCCTCCCTCTCTTAGATACCTCTTAATAATTCAGTTCTTGTTCCTGTGGCTTCTCCATCTCTCTCCCTTGGTTATTACTAATGTCAAGTCTTCAAATGCTGTCTATACATTTTGTCTTTCATATTTCTTTATAGATTCCACACATCTTCTTGGGATCAAGTATTAAATCTGGTTTGACTCTTTGAGTAACCTAAAATTAAAGTTAAATTAAATCATCAGCCATCTACAATTGAATTCTTCATTTTCTTCAGCATCAAACCTGCTTCTTTTACAGTCTTTCATACTTCAGTATATGTGTCCACATTCCATCTAGATACTTATGTCAAAATTCTTGTATGCAATTTTCTCCCACATGCTACATGTATCAGCGGTTCTTCTCAGGTCTGATGGCATTGTGGATTCAGAATCTGAGCACTTGTCATCACAAGCTCCATTGCTGTCCTATTCCACATAATCATCACTTCTCATCTGGGCTAGTACAGCTTCTTCCTGATTGGGCCACACATACTCCCACTCCTGATAAGCTGTGTTTCTATACAAATAATCAAAATGGTCTTTCTAAAATATAGTGTGGTGTGACTCACTGTTGTTTTTAAAGACTCTGATGTCTGTTTCACTCAGAATTATGTATTTTTGTGTAACTTCTCTTCACTACATTCTCTTCACTCTTACTCTAGCCACACTGCCCTTCTCTTTGTTCTTTGAATACACTGAGTACACTCAAGCTACAATCCCTTGGAAAAGTCTGATCCTCTGAATGGCACACTTACTCCCTGTATCTTCAGTCACCTTGCTATTTCATGGGGGTCTTAGCATATGGGTCACAAAGATCAACTCAATTGCGGCTTTCTGGTTCAAAATTCATCTGTACACACACAAATCTACCTTTCTTTTCTACTTATTTTTTTATAGGGAAACTTCTGGTAGGTTATTTATTTTGTTGTTACTTTTTTTTGAAACATTGAGGATAGACTACGAAGCCTTGGTACTAAGCTACATCCTAGTCATTTTTACTTGACTTTATTTTATTTTTTGAGACTAGGTCTTTTTTCGTTGTCCAGGCTGGGCTTAAACTTGAAGATGGCTAACCATGGATTCATTGAAACTGAACCAAAATAAACCTTTCCTCTAAAGTTATGGGAGTCAGGTATTGGGTCTCAACAATGGAAAACTGATGCTAGGGGAGGGGCCATTGGTATAACTGTACCTGATTGTGTTTTTCTGAAGCCGTTGGAAATGGTTTGCAGGAAAAGGTTGGAAAGGTTTGGAGATGCCAGCTAGAGGCACCTTAAAATGCTGTGAGCAGAGATTGATGGGAGATTCTGGTTGGAGCTCAGAAGGCCAGAATGGTGATAGAAAGATGCACAGTAAAATCTGAGCTCACAGTGTTTTAGCTGACAATGAGGACTCTTTCAGCAACTGAACTAGAGCCGTTGCGTGTTACATTATGGCAAAAAAAAAAAAAAAAGTCTTGTATACATTTTGCTCATCTCCTCAGACTTCCCATGAAGGCAAATTTGAAGATGAAGGACTAACTAACCTGGCGAAGCATATTTCAAGGCAGGCTAACATTTAGGCTGTAACACATAATTCTGGCAGCATTTAGTCATCTTTACCATAAAAATCAGCAGGAAGAAGGGGATTTGAGTTATTTGAAAAACGTGGATGTTGGCCAGAAATGAAGTGACTGCAAAATTGGGGCTATGGAGATTGTGGTTGTAGAAAAGTTTACCAATAAAAGGAAGCCAAGTATTTTGTATTCGGGCAATAGAAAAGATGACTTGAAGGCATCTTAGAAATCATCAAAACTCCAGCTGTCAAAGGTGGTGTAAAACTTTCTTTTGGGAAGAGAGCTGCTGGCTCCCTGTTCGAAAAATTGCTGTCTAGGAAATCGGTCTGCTGGGATCAGTTTTACCATGGTGAGCCATCCAGGCTGTCACAGGTCACTGCAACTCAGGGGAGTTGACGACTACCTGAGCTGGTGGCTGATTATGGCATAACCCACATGTGCTTCTTTCAAAGACACACAGAATGTAGAAGTTACGGGGTCATGGAGGCTCCCACCAAAATTTCAAGAGACCGGCCTGTGAGGTCACTCGAGTTGTCTCTGAGAGAACAGTACATGAAGCGGTGAGAGTAAAGCCAGAGGTTTTCCTGAGGCAAAGGTTTTGCTGAAGAAAGCTTCAGGCAGTGAGCAGAGACAGCCCAAGTTAGACACAATGTGGGCCGACACCAGCAAGGCCACAGTGGAAGGATTATTCAAGCCCTTTGGAGTACACATCTCACCACATCTGCCCCAGGAGCTGGATATGCAGCTAGAGGATTTTATGTTGCCCTGTTGTATTTCAGTCTCCTTTTGGCCCGATAGCTGTCTATTCCCCTAGTTCTCCTTTTTAGAAATTAGTTTATTCAGCGCCATTGTATGTTGAAAATTTACTTTTACAGGGGCTCAGACCTAAGAGTTTGCCTCAGGTCTCCCAGGAGACTTTGGACTTGGATATTCCTCACTGCTGGAACTTTTTAGACTGAAGTGACTACTAGAGGTGGACTAAATGTATTTCACGTAATGAGATGGACATAAGCCATTTGGGGGCCAGAGATAGAATGTTAGGGTTTCAATTTAAAATATCTCCCAAATGTCTCCCGTCTTTGGAAGTTGATTAGATCATAGAGGTGTTAAACTCATCAGTGCATTAGTCCACTGATGAGCTCGTACCTGACTTGATGTTAGGCTGTTAGGCAGTTTACTGGGGTATGAACTGGAAAGGTGTACTCTTTTCCCCAGCACCCCCTGCCACCCCGCTTCCTTGCCATCATGCATTGAACAGCTTTCCCCTGTCACGTCACATGTCATTCTGCCATGCCATTTCTGCCTTTGAACTAGCCAACCATGGACTGAATCCACTGAACCTATGAGTCAAAATAAACTTCTCCTCTTTTAAGTTGCAAGTGCCAGGGAGCGTTTCTCAGTGAGGGGAAAGTAACTAACACAATAATTACTATTTTTCTTTATGGAAAATCTCAGACTAAGCAACTCACTGATGATCAACAGGAAATAGATATGGTGCCATATTTTAAATATAGAGATACTGGACCCAAATTATAGGTTATAAGAGACTATTTTAATATATTGACATCGAATTATATGCTGAGATTTGGTAATTTGTAAAACACATCACTGTGAAAAGTAGAATACATGAGATTCTACTTTTAATTCAGTGGGATACAAGAAATTATTTCCTGAATAGGTTTAAGATTAGAAATATCCAGGTAAATATTTTCAGTTTGGTCTAAAATAACTGGGAGAGTCAAGAAAGCCAGAATCTACAACAGAATAGCAGACATGTACCAAAGGACAGAGATGTAACAAAGGTCAGTGTTATGAAGATTTTAGTCATTTAGTGTCTATCTTGGAACAGTTATAAGGAACCACACTAAAATTATTATTTTGTTTATAATATACTAACATACTAAGTCATATCTTTTCATTTTACCTAATATTCATAAATATTTAAGTTAAAGAAAGCTTTATTTTAGTATACAATTCTTCACTGAATAGTAGTATAAAGTTACTTTTCATTTAATGATTTATATAGCTTTCAAATCTACTCTGAAAAGAAACTTATAGTCATCATTAACAATGTTAATTTTCTCATTTTGAACTTATTTGTGCATTCTATATCATTGTAGTACTATTCAAGAATTAGTTGTTGCTGTTCTTCTAGAATTAGTAGTCAATATGTTGTGGATTTTTATTAACAACTAATGCCATAAAAATTAACTGAAACTAATAAGAAATTTTCAAAATGTAAAGCCAATCATACTTTATTTTATAAGCTGTTAGCTCCTCAAGATCACTAACAAGAATATTTTTCCTCTTTTAGAAAAACACTTCAACTATTTTATTCAGAGGAAGGTGTCAATTCTTATTATCTTTTCCTGTCACTTGATATTGGAACATATATATGATCATGATTATGAAAGATTTACAATGCAGTGAATAATAATTGTTTGACTAAAAAATTCTCATGCCCTCCCAAAGCTCTAACTCCTCAAAAAAGTAACTTAATTCATACACACATGCACACACAGAGTCATTTTTTCCTATGCAATAGCATCATTCCTTTTCACAACTACCTCAAAAAATGTAGCCCTATACTGGGAAGAAATAAATGTATATCAAAAAAAAATTATCACTTCACTTTACTACCTAAAACTGAAGAATACACAAATGAATATAAATGTATCTGTATTCATGAATTACAATAGCTACTATTGTTAAAATATTCATATTTCCCATAGTCATCAACAGATATTGAATAATCCTTATCAAATTCCAATGACATTTTTCTCAAAAATAGAAACAAACATCCTAAAATTTGCATGAAACTACAAATGATCCTTGATGGTCAAAGCTATATTAAAAAAAAAAAAGCCTGGAGCATCACACAGCCTGACTTAAAGCATACAATAGAATTATATTAATTACAACAATATAGTATTGTTATAAAAAAGTGCAGACTATTGGAATAAAATTGAGAAAATAAAAAGAAATCCACACATTTATCATCATTTGATTTTTGACAAAGATGCCAAGGACATGCCATAAGGAAAAGGAAGTCTCTTCAATAAATTGTGTTGGTAAAAGTGGATATTCAAGTGCTAAAGAATGTCATTAAACCCCCACTATATATCATATCCAAAACGATAAACTCAAACGGATCAACCATTTAAATCAAAGATGCAAAACTATAATGCACTTATAAGAAAGCAGGAGAAAAACTCCATGATACTGTTTTCTGCAAGGACCTTTAAAATATGACCAGGAAAGTACGGGAAAGCAAGACAAATGGGATTACATCAAAATAAAAAGCTTCTGGACAGCAAAGAATCAACAGACAGGAGAGAAAAACAAACATATGGAATGAGAGAAAATACTTCAAAGCCATACATGTAATAAAGGAACAGTATTGCAATATATAAGGAACACAAGTCATCACCAAGTAAACAAATAAGTGGAGTTTTAAAAGGACACAAGAAACTGAATAGACATTTCTCGAAAGAAGACTTACAAATGGTCAACAAGTGTATAAAAAAGACTTAACATTATCAGTCACCAGGAAGATACAAGCTAGACCCCGAAAGTCTATCACCTTACATCTGTTAGACTAGCTATGTTCAAAATGCTGAACAACAACACATGTTGGGGGAGATCTTAAGAAAATGAAACATTTGTGGACTGTTCTTGGCAATAAAAACTGTATTACAGACATTGTGGAAAACAATATAGAGATTCCTCAAAAAATTAAAAATAGTACTACCACATGATCCGACCACCAAACTACCTTATATCCATCCAAATGAAATGAAATCAGTGTAATAAAGAAATTCCTGCACTCCCATGTTTACTGCAACACTATTCACAATAGCCAAGTCATACAATTAACCCAAATGTCCATCAATGGATGAACAAAAATGTGATCTATTGATATAAACTTATGAAATAAAACAATGCATAATAATTTATTCTGTGATAAATTATATAACAAATAAAAGATAATAAAGTAGTATGTAGCCTTAAGAAAGAAGGGGCTCACGCCATTTGCATCAAAATGGCTCAATCTGAAGGACATTATATTGAATGAAATAAGTCAAGCACAGAAAAACAAGTACTTTAAGATCTCACTTCCACGGGAATCTAAAACTTCAACTCAAAGATACAGAAAATAGGATGAACAGAATGGTGGCTACAAGGAGTTGCATTTTGGGAGATTGAGGAGAACAAACGAAGTCCAAATAACTCATTACCTTAGTAAATTTCTCAACATTCTGTACTGGCCCCAATGCCAGAATTCTGTATCTCCTCTGTAACTGCACAGCATATTTTCCTGAGAATGATCCATGACAACCACGTTTAATTCCCTCAAATTAACCTATTTCTTATATTTCTAAACTTGCTTCACGTATTTTTGTGAAAAATACACAACTTTCTCAAGATTTATTTTTAGTAGCCCACCTATGAACATTACTTCTCTGATAACTCCCAGCAAAAACATGTCTTTATTTACCTAGATTGCTGAATTTTCTAGCTTCTCTATATAGTTTTGGCTGGATATGACTTCGCACAGTCCATTATAATACATTTGATCTGCCATGACTTAGACTGCTACCTTCCTATGATATATATGCCATACAGTATCACTACTATATATATGATAAAATATAGAACTCACAAGGAAAATATTTTAAATAAACAATTTATTGAATGATCAATGTGAATTTCATTACATATACTCCAAAATTTATATTTCTTCTTCTTTAAATATTTGCATACGAGTAATACTAAATTAAAAGATAGTGTAACACTTACTTGATTGTTTTAATGTAGAAATCTCTCCATGTAATAAATGGGAAAAGCCGTTCAGATTGGAAAATTTGGTTATTTTGTTCTCCCTGGATGCAAGCCAGTATATTTACTTTGAATGGCCATTTTGGGTGACTAAATTTTCACAACTCTTCTTTTCAAATAAATTTTTCCTACCGTGGGACTTTTTTCTACAGAGATTTTGCTTTTTTATCTCTTGGCTTTATTTCAAGAGCACACAGAAAACTAACAATTTGGACATACTTTGCCTGCAGTCATTTAATACAAATCAAAGTGTCATACTTCTAAACAATGTAAAATCTTTGGAGTTATGGAGGCTTGAAAGAATTATATAAATATTGATGCTGAACACCAAAATTTTGGAATGCTGTTAATGATCATCTAATAAAAGGTAAACCATCCATATGTGAAATAATCTTAATAGTGACCATTAATTTCTCATTTCTCATTGTATATATTAAGTATTTTGCATGTATTATTTCACTTGGTCGTTGTCAAAATATTTTAGGTCTATTATATTATCACCATTTCTCAATTAAAAATGAAATTCATACATTCAATATAACTTGCTTTGTATTATATAATAAATAAGTGACAAAAAACAAGGTGAAGAATAAATGCCTGATCCCAAGGTTACATTGTTTCCCCCATAAAGCCGGGGGTAGTCCAGGGTACTACGGAGATTAACGAAATTTGGTCCACTTCCCATGAATAAATAATTTTGAAATTTGGGGAAATAAATAGTTTTCATTAGGATGCCCATAGACACTTAAGTGTTATCACATGTAAATTTCCCTTTTGGCTACAGTGTATTACAACAACATTATTGACTTGAAACAACACAAACTCATTATCTTAAATGGAGGTCAGAAATCTGATATGAGTATCACTGGGCAAAAATCAACATGTTGATAGGATTATGTTCCTTTCTGGAAAAGCATCTGTAGAAAAGAGTGTTTTTTTCCAGAGACTGCCAACACTTCCTAGCTCATGAATCCTCCTTCTTAAAAGGCAGCATTGATGGGTCTGTCCCTCGTCACAGCACAATACTCCAATGTCCCCTTTTGCCTCCCTCTTCAACAAAGAACCCTTGTGATTATATTTAGCCTACTTTGATAATCCAGGTCAATTTCACCATTGTATTGGCATCTGATTAGCAAGCTATCTACAATCTTAATTATCAAATGGCAATTACCATAATATATACCCAAGGTTTCAGAGATCAGGGTAGTGATGTCTTCGGATAGCTAGTATTCCGCATACCTCACCATGTTTAATTTTACTCAGAGTGTCAGTATATAGAAAAATTGATGCTGCAGAATTAATATAAAATCAATTACTTCGAGACAATGGTCTTTAAGTATGAATCATAACCCCATTACTTTACAGAATGTAAAACTGCAGAAGATACCGTCATTGTGTAATAAAGAGTCTGTCTGCCCAGAAATTGCATTCCTGGTTTCAAAAGCTTTCTTTCTTTTGTTCTTCGCCAACCTGGGGCTCTGCGACTGTCTCTGTATGTGCTTGGCAAAACTGGCTGAGCAGCACAATGTCTTCTTCTAGTCGGGGTGAAGGATAATTTCCCAAGACTGGCAGGCATGGGTGTGGGGGGGAATGTGTGTGCAGGGAGAGGTACAGAGAGAAGAAGACAGAGACAGACAGAGACGGAAAGACATAGAAATCATCTTGTTTCTCCTCATTCTCAATTAGCAGTTATCTGCAATAGTGAGCATATTGTGTAAAGGAGTTTCAGGCTACAGAGATAATCTTCATATCCTTATGTCCTGTATCCCACTAGCAAATTTTCTTATACTTCTTTGTTATTTTGTCTTTACATAGACACAGGAAAATATGTAAATGAAAAGACAACTAAAATGCATGACAATGGTAGAGAAGGATGGAAAGCAGCATTCAGAAAATGGTAAGTGCCGTTGCTAACTTTTGTGTAGCTACTAGAAAAGTGCTGATGTTGCATGGAGTAAGATAACGGTATCTATTCATCAATATAATCTGAAGCGGGCATTTGTTTAGTGTCAGAGTCAAAACTGAAGAAAATCCATAACCAATTTAGAAGTTTCCAGTATTAATTCCAAAAAGTAAATATAGTAACATGATTTACTAATATCTAACTACATATAAGAATTAATGCACATTGTCCAGTTATGCCTTCAACACAGGCTTTGCTATTTTAGTAAGTTATTCTCTACTTCAAAATAAATTTAGAAATATGATTTAAGAAACTATTTTCATGTCTGTTTTCTCAGCAGTATTTTAAATAATTTATGACTTTAGATTTGTTTTGAGAGTAAAATCTACTGCCCAATATAGACTTTATGTCATTCTTTAACAGTTTATATCTTAATGTGTCACATAAACAAAAGTCTATAAACCCCACAGAAACTATGCCAAGTCAGCAATATTTTGTTAGCACTTATTTTTTGTTTGTTTGTTTGTTTTTATGTGTGAACTTTACAATTCCTAAGATACAAAGAATAATTTGAAATAATTTTGATGCTTCCAAGTTGTGACCGTGCCATGAGCACGGATACTGGAAGAGTAAGAGGAGATAAGAGGAAGCAGGGGAGTGGTAGTGAGGCAAGTGGGGACAGAGTAGAGGCAGGCAGGGACCCAGAAATCAAGGCAGGACAATGGGCGGAGTGTGCGGCAGCAGCGTCGGAAGTAACGGGAACCAGAGTGCGTTGTCTTTCCTGAAGTCATGCAAGATTCCTCAATGGAACTTAAATACAGAACTGAACATAAGGCACAGGACAGAATAAAAAGGCTATTTCAAAGTTTCACTGCACAACAGACAGCTGTTGGATGAATTATCTCGTTTCTGTCTTTAGCTTGAAACCTTTAGCTTTGATAAAGGTACAATCTAAGAGTCTGCTCCCTGCTTACATACAGTCAGATAAAATAAGGGGCCATGTTTCTGTCGATAGGCAGCTTCCAACCCAGGGAAAAGTTTAGGGGACCCAGTTATATGTATATTGCAGAGTAGAAAACACTGTATTGTGAAATTCAACCTGTCACTGATTCCAGAAAACAAGCAAATGAACAACTAAGATTCGTGACACCAGTTTGAAACACAGGAAGCATAAAGACACATACTAAGATTGAGAAACTGATCCTGTTGTAATCAAAGATGATTAAGGACCAGAATATAGCTTAAAAGTTTGGAATTTATGAAGACATAATAAAAGACAGTATATCTTTAAAATTAGGAAAAGAAACAACTAGAGGAAAATAGAATATCCTTTAAAAACCATAAAAGATAGATGATAGATAGAGAGAACTATCTAGATCAATCCATCTATGAAAATCTGTACAGTGGTATTATCAAAGGCATTTTGGGGTACAAGGCACCAGCCTTTATCCTCCTGCCTACTACTGAATAAATAAAAAAAATAATAGCTAGTCACGAACGGAAATACCAGAGTGGTTATAAAATACACTGAAGATTTTGCAATATCAAAGTTGGAGGAAAACAAATGAAAACACAGATAACTAGGATCAAATAAGAAAGGCTGAAATTACCGATATTGGTATCCATCTCTCTCTCTCTCTCTCTCTCTCTCTCTCACACACACACACACACTCACACACACACACAAATACACAATGTGGCCCCCTGTGACCAAGTCCTCAAAGAATGCTGGAATCTCTTAGCACTGAGAGAACCTCTAGTCATTCCCACTGGGGCACACCAGACGTGAAGACCTGGTTGCTCAGCCGTCCGCCACATGGCCAGTGAGGTACCACTTTAGTAAAGGAACAACCTCTTCTGCCAACCCTACCGGCTCCTCAGCCCTGGAGCTACTCAGCAAATGACCACACAGCAGACCCGAGTCTGTGGCTGTGTTGGGCCCACTCTCATCCCAGCAGCCAGACACATTGCCATAGCAAGTAAGTTTCCACTCCAGGGCAGGATTTAATGTCCACACTCTGTGCACGGCTCAGGTCTCTTGAGAACTGGGTCTCCCCTGGACCCTACAGCCACTCTGATGCTGAGCATCCCCCTGTCCTGTTACTCACGTCCTCATTCGTCACTAGCATCCCTGCACTACTTAGTATTCCAACTTTTACGATTGTATCATTTTAATTTTTCTTTTTCCTTAATTTTTCTTTGTTCCGATTTTGTATTTTGCCAACATTAATAATGTTATTCTTCCTTTGTTTTGATTAACATTTACCTGAAATCCACACTTGTCTTTTAGTATTTTGTGAATTTACCGATAGTGCCCCTTTAATGCCTTTTTAGTGGTGTAGTGTTTTACACCACATGTACTGAACTTTCTCAGTCTCCTAATGTCATCATTTCATGTCAAATCTTTCCCTCTTTTATTTTCCTTTAACTTCCTTCATTTATAATTATCTAAAATAATTCTTCTGTTTATTGGAGTAAAATCAGTTTATGGTTTAATTTTGCTTAAATGCTCACCTGCAATTTAAAAGAGGAGAAATAAATATATTGGTTTTGTGCAAACTACTACTCTTTCCATTCTTTTTTCATTTTGATATTGTAACATGCCTTCTGTCTTTCTATCCTACTTGAATACTTTCCTTTAGTCATTCTTTAAACACTGATCTGAAGACAATTCTCATCATTCCTTGTTATCTAAGAATGTTTCATTTCCCCCCATTTTCAAGGAGTATTTTCATTAGACAATAATGTTGAAAATTCTCTTTATTTGCATTTGAAAATGTGTTTTATTTCTTTCTGGATTACATGACTTACAAGAAGCAATTTTCTGTCATTAGAATTATGTGAAATTTCCTTCACAAAAATTATATATTCTTTTTGTCTTGCTACTCTCAAAGTGATTTTCTTTTACTTATTTTTTTACAAATGTGATTTTGTCACCCTTTGGTATGGATTTTTTACTGTTTTTTCTCTTTGGGGTCAACTCATTTTTTCGAATCTTTCATTTAACTTCTTTTGCAATGTTTGGAAAAATGTTCAGCCACTCTTCCTGATCTTTCAAGTAGCTATTTTTAGCTCTACCTTCTTTTCTGGACTCTGATAATTAGAGAGTCAGATCATTTATGTGTGATCATTCAGGTCCCTAAAACTATGTTCATATAGTTTGAGTATTTTCATTCTGTCTTTCAAACTGGGTTATTTCTCTTGTTTTGTCTTTAGTTGTACAAGCCTTTCCTCTGCCTCATTCATTCTACTGAGCTTATTCCTTGAATGATATTTTTAATTTTCTAAAAATTAAAATAATTAATTCCTTGAAGTTAATTTAATTTTTAAATTACTTTTTTATTTCTAAAATTCTTATTCTGTTCTTCTTTGTATGGAGAAGGAGGGAGGACCAAGCTATGTCAAGTACAAGTACAAAATAAACATGAGGAATGAGATGATTATGTATACAATGTACTAAAACATGTTCTTGGTAAAAAAAAAAAAATTAAAAAAACAAGAAAATGATGCATATTCAATTTAAGGGTTAAACAGCTCATCTACTAACTGTCTCTGACTTCTTTGTAGGAGGTGGCTTATTGTTTTCTACCAGTTATCCGAGAATTTTAGCAGAAGGAAATTGAGACTAAAAAATGCATAACTAGTAAGTGAGAGGAAATGTGGGAGAAGTCTTTTTTCTATTTTTATACTTTGTCTATAATTGCCTATTTAAATGTTTTGTGATTTTTTATAATATTTTTCAAAATCGAATGTCTTTATAATCTCAGTGTTTGAATAAGTGTGTTGCCTTGTTTTCATTCAACCTGAGATTTTTGTTATTGTGATCTTGTGGTTGTTGCTATAGAAAGTGTTTTCTCATTGAAACCTGGACTTTGGAAGCATGATTTGTCAAACTCTGGGTAGTGCTTAAGTGCGTTTTAACTTCTCTGATGCAAATCCAACAAAGAAACAGCATAGTTTGTCACTACTGCTGTGACAAGGGTAGAACTTCAAATTACCTGTGCATCCTCAGGGACACGCCACTGGGAACTCCTAGTGCCCAGCAGGTTGGATTCCTGGAACTTCCCTAACCGTATGCACATATCATAGCACATGAGAGAGAGTGTTTTGCCTCTTTACTATTCCCAAAATTGTGGTCTTCAGTATTGCTTTCTTTTGCTGAGTAGTTATGCAAATCCTGGCTCTTCACTAGGCCTTCTCTGGTACCACACGAGTAAGCATGGAGAAGACTTTCTTACTGCAATGTGCGGTTGAAGGTCCAGTTTCCGACGATTTCCGTGGACGCCGCATGACCATAGTGGAGATATAAGTCCCAGCTCCTCATTCAGTTTCCTGCTGTTGGTGGGGTAATTCACTGTATCTTGTTGGGAAGTCTAGACCTCCTGCTCATTCTCTTTTGGTATGAGTGGAGGTAAGACATAATTATTTTGGCTAGAATAAAGTTATTTTTCTCTAAAAGTGATCTCCCTTCTTAAATTTGTTTTCTCCATCGTCCTCTGCTTAGAAGTAATTACTGTGTGGTTGGAGGTGCGGTGAAACTTTCATTTACTTATGTTTTTGTCTGTTTCTGTTGAAATTTCTTCTTTGCTGGCACACTCAGCCACAAGTTTGGGATTTAGGAGGCAAGTAACTCCTCACCATGTAGTTAATAATATTCCAAGATTCTCAATTTGTATTTTTTCTATTTTTCATAGTGCTCTTATTTTATATAAAGTTTGATGGATTTTCAGTTGCATTTATTTGATGGGATAAGAAAAAATTGTACCTATTTTAATTTTGGAGAGTAGAAGCATGATAAATATCAATTCTGTACTACTACAAGACTCATTTTAAAGATTCAGAAAAGTTAAGTGTTAGTTGAATGAAGGCATAGAACAGATAGCAATTTTACTATCAGCCAGATTTTTATTTAGTACTTCCAAAAAATCATACACATATGTGTGTTTCAACATGATAAAATATTCAACTCACGGGAAATACGTGTATTCTATAAATAGCATGATATATCATATAATATAATTAATAACAAAGCACGCTATTTGTAAAATAAAATTCTCAGAAAACACAAGAGATAAGACATACATCATTGAAGGTAAATTAACCCATTCTAGAAGAGCTAAAAAAATAAGACTTCAGAAATTTTAAATAGGATACTTAATAAAAAAATACATGAGAAAGCAATCGAAGCATACACTTATTTTTTGCATTCTTGAGGTACTTTATATTACGTTATAGAGGAAAGTACAATAAAGTTAAGCTACAAAAAGCTCATAAATAAAAGAGAGAGGAAGGAAGAAAGTCAACTTATGAGCTAAAGTAGTTAATATTTTCGATGCACATTTCTAGTTAGTGCTTTCATTAAATAAATTGAGCACTAGAGATATAAACAAAACTGATGCTCAGGAGACAAATACTGGTATTTCTTCAAAACTAGTGAGTATTCATTCAGATGTGGATGGGTTTTTGCTGTGCTAATTGTTAAGAATATTGAATATTATCCCTGAGTGTAAATATGTTTTTTAGAGTTATAAAGAAAGGACTGGAATTGCTACATAGAAACAAGGCCCAATGTCGTTGATCTCTATGGAATGTTATTTATAATTTTGCATATTTTATATTTGGTACTGTTCTACAGTGCTTTGATTTTCATAACTTCATGGATAGATTGCTATGATAGCTTTTAAAAAATAGTGGCTCCAAACACCAAACTTGATGAATCCATTTTCCATCTATACTTACAACACAGCCTTCTTCGAACCACTCTTTTAACATTTTCATTCTTCCCGTTATTACTCAGAATCTCAGCTATCTTCTTAAATCATATTTTCCCTCTTTAACATTTAATATTTAGTAATTATTATTACAAATTTACCATGAAGTTGCACTTATTTAAATACTGGTTTCAACAATTCTCTTTTTACATATACTTTTGAGAAATTCTTGAATAATTTACTTTTGTAAATACAGTGGTGCCTCGGTTGGCGAACTTAATTTATTTCACAATCCCGGGGAAGATGGTCGTGTTCCTCACCAGATTTCAAATTCCTGAAGGGAAGCAAGATTCTGCCAAACACTTCCGTTCAGGAAGCAAGTTGTTCATGGGCAGAAGCGTCCATGAACCAAGGTATTACTGCACATCTGAACGTTAATAAGTAATTTTCATTCAAAGCTGAACTAGAAGAAGCATTAAAGTACTGAAACAGAAGAAAATCTGCTTCTGGCCCCAGATAAAATCACCTTACTCTTACTTCAACTTCTTTTACGGAACAGTAATGATATGCTATCATGTGATATTTTGTATTGTAAATATCACTAACTCGAGGAAGCTTATAAAACATGAAGTGTTGGGTGTCCTTCTCACGCCAATATGTGCATTAAGGTTCGGCACAGGTGAGTTAACACAACACAACACATTCCTGGAGCAATGTAGTCCGCACATAAAAGCAGGCACTTCAGAAAACCGTTCTGTGCTTTACATCTACATTTTTTTTTTCCTTTTGCTAGTTTTGTTAGTACTGATGTATTTAATTTCAGTAAGCTGGGCTCCTGACAGCAGTCACATCACATTACAGGATCTTCCAGACTTTATTGGCACCTTCAACTCATTTTCTATGAAAAAATATTCCTATTTCCTTCATCACGCAATCCACAATTACCTGAAAATCAGCAGCCTGCTGTTGATGCTAGCAAAGGAAATGAGGACGGAATAATACACTTTTCTGCATACATGACTGGACACTTCAAAGACATTTGATGTAATTGCCAGTAACAGTCTTACACAGATGCTCTTTTACACATCTGTGGCTTAAGCCTTTACATTTTAAAAATTCTCCCTGAAAGAATCAGTCTGTATGCATATATCAAAACTGCCTGGCCTTTTAGTCTAACGGAGAGAATGCAAATTATTTTACGGTTTGGAATCCAAATATTTTAGGAGTAGGATAATATTACTCTTTAGTAAAGTAGGCACATATATGTGTCTGTTTGAAAAACATAATTGCCAATTTAATAATTATATATTCTCCTCTGTATCCACATGGATTCTGAGTCACTGAAAATTATAAATTTATCTCCTAGGATATTATACCTGGGAAAATTTTTCCAGTACCATAGATTTCTTGACATACCAATCAAGCAATTTTTGCTCATAAAGATAATATACAAAATAGGAGTTGGAGGTTTAGCTCAGTTGGGGATTTATCTCAGCCTGAGTTCAATCCCCAGCATCCCCCAAAAAGATAATGTATAAAATGGGAGAGAAGATAAACATTGTTTTTACAATTGAGAATCATAAAGAGTCATATAAAAAACATTTACTATGTGAAATATTACATCATTTTTCAGTATTTATAGGGTGCAAGTATTAATTAGACCTTATATTTTTCTCACACAGATGGATCATCACCTTTACTCTTAATTTCTTTTAGTAAATTCTAACATAGATTAACAGTTTTCATTTCAGTTAGTTATGTTCACAATTTCTTCATGTTTCCATTGAAATTTTACCATGCTAGTTTATATTAACCTATTTGAATTTGGTTTAAAACATTTTTTCATTTTATACAAATTAATCAGCTATAACTTTTATATTCTTTTCAGAGGGTATGGTGTTGATCACTGTGTATATACGTATATGCATTTCAGGTGATTGTATGTACTTGATTTTGATCCTTTAAAATGTTTTCTGTGTTATGGAAAATGGTAGCCAAAATTAATTAAGTTTTAAAAACTGGCTATACTGTATTTTCTGTAGTATTTATAAAGATATAAAATTTATACATAAAAGGACTAGAAGTACAAATTATTGAATCTACTAAAATTATGCAAGATTGAAAATTTTATCTAATACTTCATTTTTACTAGGACAAAGTGGTTTATTTGAGAGGCATCGAAAAAGGAGAAAATGATGTTCATATTACATACGAGCAGATCTTATAATAATAAATCTGGTGAATACATTGTATTGACAGGTGATAATGAGTCTCTGAACTTTGGACAAAATCTCTAGTTAAAAACTCTGACCAAAAACCGTCTTATGTAGCCAACAAGTTTTTTAGATGTATCATTCTCTTTCAAACTGAATAATGTAATTATATAAGGGTACATGACCAATTTATATTCTTCGAATTCTTACAAGAAACTACATTCTAAAAGCCTAACTATTATTACAACCACGATAATGTTATTCCTATTTAACTTTATTTCTTAAAGCTAAAATTGTCATACAGTATTCTTTCAATTCCAAAATATAATGCCATTTCTCAGATCCCCAAATAACTTGTAAACATGTAAGGTTGATGAAATGTTGATGCTCTTGTCAATGAGTAATAGAAAATTACTCTGAACAGAGGGAAATCTGATCATAATACAAATTTCATTATATATGTATATATGTGGGTATGTATATGAACATATGTGTATATACATATACATTGAATGCATACATATATACACACATATATATACTTACATATAATTTGCAGACATTTTAATTTACTGTTTTCTTGTGGTGTTTTATTTAACTAATTAATTTATTTATTTATTTATTTATTTTTGGTGCTGGGGATCGAACTCAGGGCCTTCTGCTTGCTGGGCAAGTGCTCTACCACTTGTGCTAAATCCCCAACTCTCCATTTATTTCATTTATTGATCATCACTAATTTGGATTTAATTTCTTACAGTGACTAATTCTTCTTTCCTCCTATTTAAAAATGTAATGGTTAAAAATAAGATACATTTAGCTAGGCATTTGGGCCTGGCCTTAAAATGTACATCAAGATTTTGGGGGTTTATGATAGTTTGAAGATTTACTTTAATTCTGTGATGTGCTGAACATAGTAATATGGAAATATAATATCCACAGTCTTCTATTCCAGTAGGATTATATGAATTGTATATAGACTGAGAAAATCAGGATTTGTACATATAAAAATGTGCTATAACTAATATAGCGATTCCACTAAGATCAAATTTTATCATGTTCATAACGCCTGGGTCTTTTTTTTTTTTAAGCCTGGGTCTTGAAGCCATCTACATGTGTGATTGATTATTCACATAAAAGTCCAAGTTGTATAATTACGAGGAAACACTCCACATACTGTTTCAACCCATTCAAAAGACTTGCATGAAGAAACACTAAGAAAATATTTTACAGAGAGAAGTACAAAATGCCCTCATACAAACCTATTTTTAATCTATGGTGATGCTTTGAATGTTTGAGACTCATTATTCCATGCAATTATTAAAATAACAAAGCCACTTCATTAATAAAGAAAGCATGTGATATACTCATTCCATGGCATTCTTAAATAAATATCGTAACTGTTATATTCCCCACATAGGCTATTGTTTCATTGTAAAACAAAACAAAAAAAGTTAAAATCCCTAAATCACCAAGTTTCCCAGCAACAGACATAAAAACGTATTTGTACTGCAATTTAAATGGACTAGTAAAAAGAACATTCAACCATTTGAAACTGAAATATTCATGAGCTACTCAGAGAACAATGAAACTAAATATCTTCAGATGTCCTAGAGGAACAAGAGTCAAGGCAACAGAAGAATAATGAGAGCCCATTCTATTTTAAACTTTTTCTTTTTCCTCCTTTTTTTCCCATTAGATGATAATATACAATTTAATCTTGCTACATTATGAATAGGATGTGACAAGCTCACCAGATGATGCTACAAATTCTCTTAGAGATTTTGACATGGTTTAATTCCACACTTTTTGGCATATTGGGACTTTACTCCACCGTAGAGAATTTAATAATGTAGTTAGAAATATGGACAAAATTTTCCTTATATAGTAAACATCATACGAAGCACTATGCCATATATACTGATACAGATATACGTGCCCTAAATTCTACTAAGATAATATTTTAATAAGATGCTCAGATTTTGACTATTATAATTCACATAATCTCTACAAACATCCTCCTGCAAATAATAATTGCTCTTTACTTGTTATTTCCACATGGGTCTATGTCCCTACATTTAATTTAAGTCATCTATGTAGTTTTAAAGATTACTCCTTGTAAGTAACAGACCCAAAATTTAAAGTTTTAAAGGAATATTTGATTATATGGGAGCTTTAATCAGATTATCATTCTCAGTCAAACAAGATGATTTTTAACTGCAAATTGGTCCACTTGAAGGCTTGTATTTTTCATATGCTCAGTGACATTTGAAAAGAATATGCATGTAAAACTGAAATCATTTTATTAAAATTTACAAGTCTTTGCTCTACACACGCTCATCCTTTGAAATTCTCCTTTGCTCTTGTGATCTCTTTTGTCAACTCTGTTACTTTCTCCAAGTTCTTCAGATCAGAAAATTATGTGTAGCCCTGGTCATTCTAAATATTCAGCCTCGTTAGCAAACTAGTCATAGGTATGATTCACACCGAATGTACTGCCCAGAGCCTCCAAATTGATCTCTCCATTACTGCTTTTGTCCACTGGAGATCTACAATCTGATCTACAATCTGACGATTCATGACATAACCAAACTCCTCTTTCTCTCTCTCCCTCTCTTTTCCTCATTCTTTCCCTCTTTCCCTCTCCCCCCCCCGTTTCTCTCTCTCCTTCCTCTCCTTTCATCTCATCTCATATTCTGTGAATTAAAATACCTTGAAATGTGGCAACACAGACTTTTCTATGATGTAGTCCTCTACTATTGTCCTTCCCCTTGACTTTCTCATGAATGTATATACAGAAAATTGCCCTGGAAAATGGAGATACCATCTTCTACAAAAGGAGAGGGAAGATTTATTTTCCATCTAATATTTAAAAATAGTACATGTGGTGAATATGAGACAAGTCTGTCTTTTACAAAGACAAGGTTTCCTAATCTGATCTACTGTGAGGACTTCATACAGAGTGATTTTTCTCAATGAAAATATAATAGCAGGCCTGTTTTAAATTTTAAACCTTTCACACTGTGATGAAAAGACTTAGCTTATTTTTTCATAATCTTAATAATCCTACTTCAACTTCACTCTCCAGATTCACTGAGGAGAATGCTTCTCTAATACTGGGTACCCTCTTGTAGCACCCTAAATATAACTTTTCGATGTGCTTAGCTGATTGTATTTGCTTATTTAGTCATGTGTCTTCTCAATGGGAATCCAAGCTCCAGGACATTGGTTCACATTGTTTCCAAAAACTTACTTCAGTCTGAGCGCAAACGAGATGCAAAATATGTTCTTGTTGAATGAATAGTTAAAATATTTCATTAGTTCTATTGTCCTGTCTTTTATAAAATGGCATTTGATTTTTCATGATAATTTTTTATAATTTGTTTATGTATGTTGATAAGCAACCTGGATTTACTTTTATTTCTGAAGTCATATTAAAATGAGACAACCACTTATTTACTGCTTTCTCCAAAACTTTCTTCCCTTATACATACACACCAACTTCTACTAAAAGTAGCCACTGAAAAACCTAAAATATCTCTGTATCTTATACTATAATAACAAGTTTATATTGTTATGTATTACACATAAGAATAAAGACATAACATAGCACCATCATATATGTTTAGATTAAAATAGAAACAGATATTTTATACCAAGATAAGCTTAAAGATAATAATAAATGTGTTTAATAAACTATGAAAATGTACATTATAATTACATGACTAGTTATGTAACTAAAGAAATATTGTATTTAAAATTCCAGGATTAGGGTATCTTTGTACCTTGTAAATTAATAAATATACAGTTAAAGGGATAATCTTTTAAATGTGTTAAGAAAAATGCAGAAAATACCTTCTGATAATTGTGCATTATTTACAAGAATTTGACTTTGCATATTGTGTATCATGTAACTTAATTTCATGTTATTCACATAACCAAATAATCGATTATGTACTTCCTTTGTTGCCTAATTGGAATTTGTGTGAAGGCATCACAAGCATATTCAACACTGGCTGTGTTATGATAATTGGTTTACATGGTGAGTATTAATCACTGAAAATCCAATATCATAGCCTACCACAGCAACATATTGGATTTCATTGCCTAAATATTCAGAAGAGAAAAAATAAGCATTTGCTGCTGTAACTTAGAATACAGTAAACATTGTGTATGTTTAGTAATCTTGTTTTCCCTATTCGGTTGGATGCTTACAGAATATCATTGTTATCTGGAAATATAGAAGGAAAAAAAAATCAGTTGAAATTGAATGTCATAATGGTGTACTACTGGAGAAGCTTTGTTGTTGAAATGGAGCAAACTGTCTTTGTATTTCTAACGCACTAACAATAGTTCTGTTACCCCAGAGAATACTGAGGAGATGCAGAATGATGTCGGTGAATAAAACCTCCTAACATCATCACAAGAAAATATACAAACATGTTAAAAACCAATTCAAAGTAATCTTTGAAATCTCCATAGTGGTAAATCTTCTAATCTGATATTTTTAAAATATTTAAAAGAAAATTGGAGAAATAATTTCCATATGTATATTTCTAGAATAAATATAGGAAAGACTCCTTCATGAGCTATATTTGTTTGGATTAGATTTTGTAGGATTTTACAGTTCATAGAATTTTAAAGACCACATTGAAGTGAATCTGACTAATAGGTATTATTGTTCCTCAATAAAATTATTGCTTCACCACTTTTCAATAGTTGAATTAACATGGAAGTTTTACTCTTTGGTCATCAGTACTATATGTAGAGAAAACTCTGTGAATGTATGCACTGTGTAATAAAATACATAAACGTAACTTTCATGAAAAATACTTGGTAACTAGGGCATTTCTTTTTTGAAATGGCATCTATACAACAGTCATATTATAAAAAAATTCCATCAATGTACTGAATTTGTAATATTCCAGAAGGTGTTCATTTCAGTGTTACTTGAAGTGGTTGATAACTAGTAGGAACGCAAGAACAGTGTGGCAAAAATAAATACTGCTTCATTAGCTTCAAAACTCAGTTGTGGTGTTTCTCAAGATAATACATGACATCTTTTATCAAACTTACCTGAGAATACTTGTTAAAAATTCAGACTCCTGTATCTCACATCCAAATCAATTGAGCAAGAAATTTAGTGGGGGAAAAAAACCCAAGGAAATGGGTATTTCAAACAAGCTTCACACATGATTTTAATGAATGAGTTGGTGATTGACTGATGAATATATACCAGTACGTGTAACAAAAATGTATGTACCCCAAAACTAAACTTAATCAGCCAACCAAATAAGCAAACACTACAAAGGTATGAATCCAAATTTCATATATTTTATCATTCCCAAAACCACATTGTTATACCTTCTGTTTTGACAAGTGATCAATGACAAAATGTCACCACAGCACACATCATTTTACAATTTATATAGTCATAGTCTGTAAGACTTTTTCTAACAAATATAATGTCTGTCGGTAAAGTAGAAGTCTCATTATGCCAGAATATAAGGCTAAGCAAAAGATTCATGTGTTAAATTTCACATCTACCTATTTCACTGGCTGAGCAATTTACTTGTGCAATCAAATTCTATGACCTTGAAGATCTAGAACCTCAATAAATAAACTGGTAAAAACTGAGTCATAGTACTATTCTATACTGACCTAAACTGTATATACCATACCTTCGTATATAATAAAATATAATATATAGTGAGATGAAAATCAGGAATTAAGCAGAAATATCTCCTCTCTTCTGATGGATATATACCTCATACATACAGTCCCTTACTTATGATGATTTGACTTGCAAAATTTTAACATTACAATGGTGCAAAAGCAGTATGCATTCAATAGAAGCCATACTTTAATTTTTAGCTTTGATCTTTCTCCAGGACATCAATATATTGGATGAAACTCAAGATGCTGGACACTAACAGTGAGCTAAAGTTAAGATATGGTTTCTATTGAATATGTGTTGCTTTTGTACTATTGTAAAGTTACAAAATTGTAAGTCAGACCATCATAATGTGGCCAGCCCAGCACCTTGATTTCAGAATTCCGTCCTTCTGCACTGTGAAATAATGCATTTTTGTTTGTTTTCACAGATTTTTTTTTTCAGTGCTAGAGATGGAAGCCAGGTCTTCTACATATTAAGCAAGCTCTCTGGCACTGAACTACATGATGACCCCCATTTCTGTTGTTTAAAAACACCTGGCTGGTAATATCTCATAGAAACCTTATACACCTAATATAAATACTGATGCAAATACTCAAAAGTATAATGCTAACAGAATTATCACAGATTAAGTGAGAATTCGTCGTTAAGTGTTGCTTTCTATATGAATGCAAAGATGCCATTATTTTCACAGTTTTAAAGAAACCATACAAAAGAAGAGACACGTATATATTAATTATGTACTTGCATGTGTTAGACCACTTTATAGTCACAAAACAACCTTTTCAGATAGGACCATCTCATTCTTATTTTAACATTTTAAACAAGATAAATTCTTGATCTTATGCCTTATACTGAGAAGAAATGATTCAGTCTTTTTACTAGATAATAAATTTGAATATACTTATGAAGAAAAGTAAAAATTGTTATGTTCAGTTTGTTTATTGTAATCATTTAATAGATGAAGCAAATGGACTGTGCTTAAAGTTAACTATTTATTAATAAACAACGGGTCAGTTCTTGACCACAAAAATGAGAAAATGCATCCTTAGAGAATATATATCAACAAACTAAAACTTGTACGCATTGATGTCCAATTATATAGCACAGTTATAGACAGACACAGAGATGCACATTTATAATCCCCAGACTCTGGGACTGCGGTAAGTGTGAACCCAGCCTGGACAACTTAAAGACTTAGTGAGACCCAGTCTCAAAAAAATTAAAAAAGAAGGTTAGATGTGTAAAACAGATCATTGCAAAGGCCTTAGGTCCAATCCCCAGTTCCAGAAAAGAAATAAAGAGACAATTATAAAATTATACAAGAACTTATGCAAGAAGTCATGTAAGAGGTTGTATAGGAAGTCATACAAAAATTCAGATATCACTGGTGCAACACATCTGAAGCTTAGTACTGAACTCTATTAATAACCAGAAATATGGATTGAAATTTTGAGCACTATTGCAGCTATTAACAAATATTTCTGCTGAATTTGCTTCGAAGTGTATGCATATTAAATAGCGGTCATCCAAAAGAGCAAATACTGTGCACAGATACAGTGCCCCAATCAGTGCAGACAAGACGTAGGCATCAGTGAAAATACTTCTTCACTGCAGGTTAACACCAAAGCATTCTGCACGGATTGAATTTAGACACTCCGGAGTCTGAGTTCAAATTGAAGGCTTCCACTCATCGCAGAATCTCTGGCAAGTTATGCTGGGGGCAACTTACTGTCTTCACATTTAATATAGGCATCCGCATGCTACCTATTTCATATTATTTATACGAAATTTAAAAGAGTCAATACATGAAAAAAGATGGGGACACTGAGTAGTACGTTACAGGCTCTCAATGCATTTTACTTGTGTTGTTTTTAGGAGATAGTGGGAATAGTAATGGTAGTGGTAGTAGCAGATTATGATTATTGTTCACACAATTTAAAATTTTTTTATATCTAAAAATCTGTTATTTTCACTTAGAAAAAAATCCCCTAGGAAATTAATACCCTCAAGCTCTTTGGCTGTTTCTGATAAGCAGGTAGGATAGTTTGAAAATCTAAGCAAACTTATGAATCATTTCTACCACATTTGAAATAGAACTTCAAACTGGGTTGGAAAAGTTCAAAATTCCTTTTCAATATCTTTACTTTTCTCCAAGAAATAAAATAACTGGAAGCAAACAAATACTTCACAAATCTATTTAAACTAAACAGCGTGTTTGAATTTACAGGGAAAACAGAAAGAGGAAGAGATAAGGTAAGAATATGACAAAGATACTGAATAAAATCAACAGAGAAAAAGAGAAACAGATAATGTTTCAAGATTAACTTCTTTGTGAGGCTTTAGCATGAGGTTTATAAATTGTACCTTTATTTTCTTTTAGTCAGTATTACCTTTCTTCTCTATTGTATGTATAGAAGAGCTTTTATATTTCCATAAAGAAGGTTTTATGACTTACTTGTCCAAAGATCATGTGCTCAAAATATTATTCATTTTTATAAATCTTTACAAAATGTTAAGTCGATTTACAGCTAACATTAAAAGAGATTAGTAGGAGTGAAACAGTAAAGAAATAAATGGAATTATGATCTAAGTTTATCTACCAACCAAGCTTAGACAGTTCTATTCACCAGCCTCATTAAATATCTTCAATTTCCAACAGGCAAATATAACTTCTTGGAAAGTTCATTATGAAAATATAAAGACAGAAAATTCTCTATTTCTCTTCAAAAAATGCGAAGTAAATACTATATCTTTGATTAAAATATAGGTTATTAGACACAAATTATAAATATTGACAAAATAATAAGTAGAAATTTTTAATTGTATCAGTCATTACAGAGATAATATTTTTATGAAAAAAATTTCCCACAAAGACCATTCCAAACCCACGTGTATTTGTTAGTTATCCCCATCAAAATTTAAGGAAGAAAATTATAACAAGCTTATAAAATGTCTTTCAGAACTTAAAATAGAAACACTTTTTAACTTTTTCTGTGAAGCCAGGATTACTTTGATTTCAAAACAAGGAAACACCATTACAAAGAAAAAATAGATTGACACCAATTTACTTCATGAATCCATGATATACACTTCATGAACTTCATGACATAAACAGATAATATAACATAAATTTCTACATATCTCTCTATGTAGATATATGTATACATCAGTCTACCTATCTCCATATTCTCTATTAATAAATGCTGACTTTTAAAACATAATCAATCTGTACTTTTTTTTAATCAAATACTTCTTATGAAGGATTGGAAGTCAATTTTTTTTTCAGAAATTTTATCTGGTAAATTCATTTTGCTTCATATTTCTACAAGTCAGCTCTAAATTATATTCACTTCATTTAACATTTATTAAGCCACATCTTTTACGTTATCAAATTTGTATCATGTAATATAATAGTTTTTCATTTCTAAAAATGATAAATAAATGAATAATTGCTGACACTCACATGCAGGCAGCTCTTTGGGATAGAGTAATATGCCGTATCGGCTGATGTTATCAGTGCTAAATGATGGAATTAAACCCCTCTGTAAGAAAAGACTCTCCACATTCTTCTGGAAATATATCAAAAATATTTTAATATGTAAATTAAAAATTAATGGGTAAAACATTTAATAAACAGTTAGGGCTGAAAAGAATTGGCGTATAAAATAATACCAAGTTACCTGATAATAAATACTGAATAGGTATTAGATTTGCTCAGAAAAAAATTCATTACAGATAGCATGCGGTTGATGTAACTATTACTTCTGAGAATTAGAAAAGAAAATGCTAAGAAAAACATTCTTTGGCACATCAGTGATCTAACTAAACACATGTGAGAAAAAAGCTATGGTGACAAAATATCAATGGTATTTTTACTTTCCAAACTTTGAATGTTTGGACTGGCCTGAGAAGGACTTACTTGAATAGCTGTTTCTTCAGTAATAAATATAAGCATAATGAGCACAACTTTCTACCTTGAGCAAGCTTTAACAGCACCTTGGCAGCGCTGTAAACTTCTGACATATGGTTCATTTACATGAAGAGCATCTTGGCAGAACATTTTTAAATATCTGAGCTTCAAAAATGATGAGAAGACAAACAACCTGGTCCAGCAGGTGATTAATACCATTGTAGACAACCATGATTGATTGCCCAGAACACGTTATTCTGTCAGATTTCTCCTGGTAAAAACCCAGGGCAAAGGAGCCCCTTTTTTTTTTTTCCTTGAATACTTCAACAACTTCATTTTCTTGGATAAAATGATTAGTGAATTATAATTAGCATACATCCTTGGGTTGGCTATCAGGAAAATAAAGTTAGTGCACACCTTCCGAATGTAAACTACTATAATTTAACCCTCTTTTTGTTTCTTTATTCAGCAACGTATAGAGGGAGTCTTACCATTTTAAAATATAAAAGATATGTAAAAACTAGAAAATAATACAGAAACAATAATAAAAATATTAACAAGTTTATATGCTCTAATTAAGATGTTTGCTGAAACATAATTAGAAATTCCTAATTATGGTTTACAAGTATATCCCCAATTTATATATTGTGAAGTAGTATAATGTTCACTACGCTGTAAAGCTCAGTAGCTTTGTGTATTTACACATAGCACTGAATATATCAGTTCTTTCAATTGTATTTGCGAAGCCGCAATTGTTTCAGTTTTATATTCCCAAAATAGTTTACAGAACTATGGTGCAATATTACTGCTAATAATATTTTCTTCCTCACTTTCACAAATGATTCCGATTTTAAAATATCTACCTTGCCTGTAATATTGAACTAGTGTATCTCTATCTATCTATATCCAATGATTAAACACTAGTATTTAAATGTGCAAGAATGAACCTATCCTTCCATCTCTACACTATGATATGGCTATATGTTCTGCTAATATAAAGGATTACACTTAAAATTCTCTAATAGTGTGTACTAAAAGATGACAACCTAAATGCTATATCAGTTTTGTGTCCCCAGTGTTCTCATGTACCAGAAGTAAAAATAGACATGTGAATAAATAAAATAATGTAACAGGACTTGCACGCCTGTGGGTAACAGACACCTGAGAATTGAAGCACAAATGAGATCCATTTATTTTTCTCTTATGTCACACCCCTGAAGTAAGCCATAAAAGAAGGGAAAGAGACTATATTTTCTTCAATATGTAGTTTATTTCTGTAATTCTTTGGTGGTTGTTCTAGTTGTTATTATTTCTAATTTTACAGGTTCTGGAGAATCACAAACAATAATATGATCTGTAAATATTTAGCTTTGATTCACATTCAGAAAAAATACATGTTAACAGTTTTATAAATGTACTAAATGCTGAAATATGTCAACTAAGTTTTCAAATTAAGAATATAAAGAATTAATAGATATGTTAAAAGAAATAGGCTAATAAACCAAAATTACATTAGATTTTTTTTTCTTTCTGTAATGGTCAATGTAAAATATCTTCTATCATTTGAGAGAGAGCAGCATACCCAGATGTTAAGGGGTTAACATATCTAAGAAAATGGTCAGTAACTATCACTCACACTCATTGTAGTCTTTTCCAATTCATTGCAAGAGAAAGATTTTAAGCAGAAAGTGACACTCTCATTAATTGCTAAAGACAGGGGTTCATATTTGTGGTAGCCGAAGTATCTGGGACTTGAGAGGAAAAATCCTGAAAAGGGGAAACTCACACGGAAAAGAGCCAACAACCCATTTAAAATATCCTTTTGGGACTTCTAACATGTACAAAGCTGTTCATACATAGGTTGAAACTCCAAGAAACCCAGTAGAGAGCAGAGCCTGGGATGCTGAACAGTTGAGCAGATATTTTGGCTGCTACATGCTGCAGGTGAGGCAGTGGATGTAAGTTGGCAACTGCTAAAGCAAAAGGCCTTTCGTGAATTATCTAAACTTATTCTTAAAAACCACAACCTCACCATTGTTGTGGAAATGCCCTACCATTGGATAAGACAAAAAATAACCTATACTGGCCCCCCATGTAATGCAAACCTAGACAGTGTCAAACATATCCACATTTAGTGTTTCTGTTTCCCAGGAAGGAAAATCAATTCTTTCTGAAGAATGATATCGTTATTCAGATGTGATATAAGTTCCATACATAACATGCAATATACAGTCAAAACTTATGAGGCATGTGAAAACTTACGGCCAGATTAAAACAAATAAACAGAAAAGCTAAACATAAAACAGAAATACTACTCTAGCTGACTTAGGTATTATTAGAATCATATCGATCAATAGACTATATTTTTTAGACAAACTCTTTAAAATGGTCATAATAATATGCACAAAAAAGAGAAATAATTGAGCATTTTAGTACAAACTATTAGACAATGAGAATAAGAAATCAAAGAAAATGTGCTGAAATATATATACACATACATATTTACAAAGTAAAAATAAAAATTAAGTAGATAACTACTAAAAGCAGATTAGACACAGTAACAAAGATGACTACCAAGCTAAAAGATAGAGCAAAGGAAAATATCTGGTCTATAGCATGAAGGAAAATAATTGCAGAAGTCAAAAAAAATCACAAAGAGACAGAGAGAGAGAGAAAGAAAGAAAGAAAGACCACATGCAAAGTCCTAAAAACATGTAATTAGACTCACAGAAAAGAGAAAGACAGACAATGGGAAAGAAGCAATTTTTTTTTTTTTTTTTTTTTTTTTTTTTGGTGCTGGGGATCAAACTCAGGGCCTTGTGCTTGCAAAGCAAGCACTCTAACCACTGAGCTAAATCCCCAGCCCAGAAAGAAGTAATTTGAAGACATATCATCTAAGAAATATTTTTGAAAATGACAAAAGACACAAAACTGTTCGTTTGAGATGCTACATGAAACTCCTCATCTGGGTAGCCTGCCTCTTTCTATTACACATAACCATTCACTGAGGTCTCAGGCAGCTTTAAGAAAGTAGTCAGAGATCTTAAGTACTGCAGAAACAATAATTGAACAGATGTTGCAAGGGAAATATTTAAGCTTATTAAAAAAAATTAAGCCACATATCAAGACGTTGAGAAGCAATAGGTATATGTTAAGGAATACATGCGTATTAAAAAATACACAACAATAAAAGCATATGCACAGCACACATACACACGTACACACACACATACACACACACACACACACACAGGAACACAAACACATGAGTAGGCACAGATAGGAAAACAGCAAGGTACCATAGATTGGTTGGCTTATAAATGAGAAGTAAAGCATAAAAATGCAAATACTAAACAGGAACCGGGGTCGTGCAGTGTCTGTTAATGTGTTCTTACATATATTTACTTGGAACTCCAGATTGGCTGGAGCAACAAAGAAAACTAGTTAGCTTCTGTGTCTTTTCTTATTAGGGCACTAAACTCAGTCACAGGACTCCGCCTCACGACCTGATTTTTTCCAATGGCCCCACTCAAAATCAAATAAATCACACTGGAGATTAGATTTCAATATGTGAATTGGAGAGAGACATGAACACTCAGTCCATAAAATCATACTACTTCTTGTTTTATCTTTTACAATCTGATCCATGAACAGTTTTATATTTTAATATTCATTGTTTTCTGACTTTTGATGGCCAAGTGTTCTGATGTTTTCTCTTGTTAATGTATACGTTCTGTTCATATCTCTAGTTCTCAATTTTCAATTTTAAACAGTATTTTTTTTTTGTCCCTTGAGGGAAAATCTCAGAAACGTTGGTGCTGATAGTTCTACGCACATCATCTTCTCATGGCAATACCCTTAATCCTTATTATTTTAATTTTTTAATATTTAACATGTGTGTTGCTTCTCAGCCATTTCACAAAGACCAAGTGTAATATTTCTCATGTGCATCTGTTCGGTTTTTATTTCTATATGAAAATAGATTTCGTAGCAATGAGAAAAAAGCTTTTAATGCTTAGTTCCTCAGCTACTAAATTATTTATTTGTATTCATCACTTTTTTGGTTGGATTTACAAATCAGATGCTTTTCTCAAGACCGCAGCATGTTTTCTAAATCACCTGAATCATTTAAAGATATTTTTCAGATTTCCTTTATATGAGAAGCAAAATTTCATTAAAGCAATTCATTTTTTTAAAAAGTAAAAGCTGAGTATTCATGAAGAGAATGCATTATAAAAAGTGGGTTGGGTAAGTGTGTGTGCAAACAGGCTGAGAGAATTTAACATATGCCCTAAGTCTATTGCAATTTCATTAGCCATGGAAATGGATTAAATGAGCTCTTCATAACGGTGATGTAATGACTTTATTTTGTCACTGAATTCAAATTAAAAAAACAAAATAGAAAAACAAAGTCATTTAATTCATTGAAGATATTAACAATTTTAAAGTCAGTCATTAATTGGAACAGAAAAGTCAATATTTTCTATTTGTCTTCATCAGTACACAATATCACGGTTGGGGAAAAAGTAAATGCTTTGTAAAAATGGCAGAATGTAGAGTTTTAACTTACATATATAAGGTTGTGTAATGTAATCTACATTTTAAAAATATTTAGACACTAACAATTTTATGGGGCTAAGTACCCACTCTTTCATTAAATTCAGGTATATTTATGTTTAGGAAATGTTAAGAAAATTCCTGTTTAGAATGCCATTTATGTAATAACTTATATTGCCTTTAAAAAAATGTTAGTACCATCCATTTTTTTCTTATTAGAAATACAATTGAAGTAGAGGTAAAATACATAGAAGGATGGTTTTGAAGTACCATACTAAATGTTGTATAAACTTAGATATGTAATTATGAGGGGATAAACTCTAGAAAAAAGGCAAATATAGTAACTATGCTGTGCTTTCCTTTTTAATGGAGCACTGAATGTGATAACTAGGGGCCTAGTGCAGTGTGAATTGGGTGTGATGTTACCAACAGTGCACTGATATTTGTGGAAAAGGGTGTGTAATACATGCATCTGCCTTTGACATTAAGCTTCTTGCTTAGGAAGATACATGATTTCTGAGTCTTTTCTAAGAAAGACTTGATTTTTATTTTGCATATGTAGGTTTGGTGTTCAGGACTGTAAGATAAACTTTTTTTTCATGTGCTTCTCTTGTTTCTTCTCTTAATTTATGTAGCTCCTTTATTAATACCAAATGACAAATCAGGATGAGGACCTCGCCTCTGCCAGTTCCTCATGGAAAAAATTATTATCCTTTAAACTGGTTCTTGAAGGGCTCAGTGCAAAAGGAGGTGAGTTCATGAATGACAGATTAATGTGAAGCAGGGACTCTGTGGAGAACATATTGTATCACCAAGCAGATTGAAAAATGTGTGCTGAATTATTGTTATGGTAATTATCCTCTGCTGAATTTATCTTGGTGTTAGAAAGTAATAATAAAAGTCTTGAAAAGGTAGAATAATTACATTTAAATGTTGTAATTAATAAATTAATTTTAGAAAATGATTCATGCCAGTCATGAATTATAATGATTGAAATTTCAAACCTTAATGCTTTCTACAATGTTTTAATGAATTGGGCTTAAATTGTTATCTAAAATAATATTTTTTCATCTTACCTTTTGTATCTTGCTTGGATTCTTATAGTTATCCAATTTTAATGTACAATAAATAATTGAACTCTGGCTATTCCAAGGATTTATGAAACGAATGCATTTAGAAAGAGCTGTCCTCATTGACAAAGATGGATACACGTCAATGTAAGGCAACAAAAAGTCTGTATTTCGCACAACACAAGTAAACCACTGTTCGTACACAGATTCTATTACTTACCACTGACACTTATAGAAACTGTATGAAGACTGCAGTGACTACACCCCAACCCTGATCTATAAGCTTTTTTACCCCAAATTTCATGATTATTTTGGATACAATCATAAACTAGCAATAAAGGTACTGTAATGAATTTCATCTGCCCAGAATTTTATTTAAGAACATTTTAATAACTGCTGAATAACTTATTTTAGTCATTCATTTGTTAGAGTTTCTTAAAATTGTGCCAAGCTCTGTGACAGTTTTAGGTAAACAACTTCTGGGAAAACCATGAGATATAATAAGCTCTGATGCAAGTGAAGAAAAGTTAAGGTGTCTATTCTGCTTCCATCATTAGATGCCCAAAACCATCACTGGATTTCTGTATATCAATCAAAAATGCACATACATAACATTGTCATCATATTAAAACTAACAGTATAGAAACATTTCAGATATATTAAAGTGCTTTAAAACTTTAAACAATATTTTACTATTATAATAAAACGTTTCCCAATTTAACATGCCATAACACAAGTACTAGCTCAAGTAATATACAAGTACATACTGTATCCAAGCACTATTTAAATGAAATTTTATCACCACAAATTTCCTCTATAATGGTTATTATCTTTCAGGCTTTTTTTCTACAAATTCCAATACTACACTGTATTTTAGTGTTCACTCGAGATCTGACAAATTTGTGTAGCAAAAAAATAGTGCTAAAATGAGAATGTGCTCAAAACCAGTTTACTATTCATTTAAAAATAACATTCCCACTCTTGACTTTATGGGAAAAAATATTATCTCCCTAATGATTGCTAATGGCTTGTATCTAGATGTTCCCCAAAGCCTCACACACTCATAGGTGGGGCTTTTCAGAGCTGGCTGGAACTAGGGGTTGTGATACTGGGATTGAGGGTGTGTAGAGTGAAATTAGTCCCTTGATTGGTTTAGCATAATTCCAGGCTTGGATAATGGGAAGGCCCACCCTGGGTGTGGATGGCACTGTCCAAAAGGCTTCCAGTCTGAATGGCATAAAAGAGAAAAGTCAGCTTCCTGCTGCAGCTCATTGCCTCTGCTTACTCTGCCAGGGACTGTTTCTCCCCTGCATGCCCTTCTGCTGTGCCTCCCTGCCTTGGGACCAGCCAACTATGGACTGACACTGCTAGAGACTGTGAGCTGAAATAAATCTTTCTGTCTTTAACTTGTGGGTGAAGGATATTTTGTCTCAGCAACGTGAAAAGTAACTAAGATGATATTTTAAATAGACATAAAAATTTTTTAAAATTCACAATGAGGACTATCAGATAAAAAGAACCTTACAAATATATAATTTATGTATCTCCTTAGGTATTTGTCAAACTGAGATGCTTCCTAGTCATTTCTATAGATAGACTGGGGAAATAGTCCATTATTTGGGATTTATGCTGTTAAAATTGTTAGAACAGACTTGAATCATCACACATTGTACGATGGTAATAGAACAAACTCACCAGGTTCTGGATTAGGGATTTAGAGAGGTTTTATTTTAGATATGTAAAAAGTCAATTAATAAACTCGGTCAAAAATCTCTTGACTGGCTATTGCTAAAATGTTAAGATACTTCCTTGTAAATTATACATTGTGAATTAAGTGTCACATATGTAATTATCGCATTTTAGATGTACCTAATTTGGTAATTTGTATAAAAATATTTCCACTTAAGGTACCCTTTTGCAGGGCAATACATGAGAGAGTGTAATTTGTAATATTCTAAAATTTAAAAAAACAGTGAATGATCTTCATTAATCCCAATTTCGCATATTCATTTACGTTCTTTCCTATGATTGAATAAGTACTAAATATTCTGGGAATATAAAGAAGGTAAAGAAAGTAAGACTAACCTGCATTTGAGAAGATTTTTAGTTAGTATTCACCAAATTAACTATTTATTTCATGATTTAATTCTACCCTACTCAAATCAAATACATGTGCAATAAAAGGTTACAGACATAATAGCCTCATCATAAATTATTTTCCAAATGTATTCAGCATAGCTGAATTTAAGAACATGAAGTATTTTGCTTTTTGTTTTATTGAAAATATTCTGAAACAGATGAAATTCATGATTGTCCTTTCTAATTCTGTGAAGTATGTTAGTGGTATCTTGATTGGAATTGCATTAAATCTGTATAGTAGTTTAGGAAGTATAGCCATTTTCACTATGTTGGTTCTTCCTACTCAGGAACATGGGATGTCTTTCTATTTTTTGATATCCTTTTTAATTTCCTTTTTTAGAGTGCTGTAGTTTTCGATGTAAAGATCTTTTACTTCCTTTGTTAGATAGATTCCTAAGTATTTTATTTTTTTGTGTGCAATTGTGAAAAGTATATCTTTTGTTATTTCTTTTTCAGTGGGTGTATTGTTTGTGTATAGGAATACTATTGACTTTTGGGTGTTGACTTTGTATCCAGCAACACAACTGAATTTAGTTATTAAATCCAACAGTTTTTTGGTGGAGTTTTTTGGGTCTTCTATGTAGAGTATCATGTCATCT
The DNA here is from genome assembly GCA_004026905.1 of Hystrix cristata. Taxonomy (NCBI): domain Eukaryota; kingdom Metazoa; phylum Chordata; class Mammalia; order Rodentia; family Hystricidae; genus Hystrix; species Hystrix cristata. Next base: position 58,312 of record PVJO010009050.1, read on the forward strand.
GCAAATAACGATAGTTTAACTTCTTCCTTTCCTATTTTTTATTCCATTTATTTCTTTCTCTTGTCTAATTGCTCTGGCTAATGTTTCTAGAAATATGTTGAATAACAGTGGTGGCAATGGGCACCCTTGTCTTGTTCCAGATTTTAGTGTGAAAGCTTCTAGTTTCTGACCATTTAGTGTAATGTGGGCCATTGGTTTGTCATATATGGCTTTTATCAGATTTAGATACACACCATCTATTCCTAATTTCTGTAGTGTTCTTATCATGAATGGGTGTTGGATTTTGTCAAATGCTTTTTCTGCATCTATCGAGATGATCATGTGATTTTTGTCTTTGACTTTGTTGATGTGGTGTGTTACATATATTGATTTGTGTATGTTGAACCATCCCTGCATCCCTGGGATGAATCCTACTTGGTCATGGTGTATAATCTTCTTGATAATTAATTGTATTCTGTTGGCCAGAATTTTGTTGAGAATTTTCACATCTATGTTCATTGGGGAGATTGGCCTGTAGTTCTCTTTTTCAGTTGGGTCCTTTTCTGATTTTAGTATCAGGGTAATGCTTGCTTCCAGGAATGATTTTGGAAGTACTGCTTCCTTTTCAATTTCATTAAAGAGTTTGAGGAATAATGGCATTAGATCATCTTTGAATTTTTTGTAGAATTCAGCTGTGAAGCTGTCAGGACCTGGGCTTTTCTTTGTTGGTAGGTTTTTAATTACCTCTTCAATTTCAATGGCTGATATTGGTTTATTAAGAGTTTGTATCTCTTTTTGGTTTAGTTTTGGTAATTTGTATGTTTCTAGGAATCTGTCCATTTCTTCCATGTTTTCCATCTTGTTTGAGTATAAGTTCATGAAGTAGGTGTTGATGATCCTTTGGATTTCTAACGGGTCAGAAGAGACCAAGAATTGCAAAAACGATCCTAAGCAACAGGGGAAAAGCAGGGGGCATCACAGTCCCTGAGCTAAAACTATACTATAAAGCTACAGTATTAAAAACAGCATGGTACTGGCAAAAAGACAGACCTGAGGATCAATGGAATAGATTGGCGGATATAGAAACCACCCTAAACACACTCAAATACCTCATCTTTGACAAAGAAGCCAAACACCTTCACTGGAAGAAAGATAGCCTGTCTAACAAATGGTGCTGGAAAAATTGGCATACCACATGTCAAAAACTAAAACTAGATACATGTCTCTCACCGTGTACTAAACTCAAATCAAAGTGGATCAAAGATCTAAACACTAAAACAGAAACACTAAATTTACTGGAGAATAGAATAGGAAGAACCCTCAAAGACATAGGGGTAGGGAAAAAAATTTATGAACAGAACCCAGACTGCACAGGAAACAATACAAAGAATCAGTGCTTGGGACCACAAGCTATTAAAAAGCTTTTGCACAGCAAAAGAAATCACCGATAGAGCAGGGTGAAAACCCACAGACTGAGAAAAAAATTTTGCTAGCTATCCATCAGACAAAGGTCTAATATCTAGAATATACAAAGAACTCAAAAAAATTAAACGTCTCAAATTTAAAGACCCAATCCAAAAATGGGCAACTGAAATGAATAAACATTTCTCAGATGAAGAAATAAAAATGGCAAATAAATATATGAAAAAGTGTTCAACATCACTAGTCATTCGAGAGATGCAAATCAAAACAACGTTAAGATTCCACTTCACTCCAGAAAGAACCGTGTATATGGAAAAATCAACCAATAACAAATGATGGAGGGGCTGTGGGGAAAAAGGAACTCTCCTCCACTGTTGGTGGGAATGTAGACTGGTCCAGTGCATTGCGGTGTGATGTATGTATGTATGTTTATAACCGTTATCTCTTTGCAGTGAGTGGTTCCTTTAGCCAATATGTAATGTCCCCTTTGTCTGGAAATAGGATAGCCACTCCTGTTTGTTTTCAGGCTCCTATCACAAAGCACATTGTTTTCCATCCTTTGATTTTTAATCTCTGCATTTTTGTGTTATATGTGTTTCTTGTATTCAGCATACTGTTGCATTTTGTTTCTTGATTCATTCTGCTAATCTGTGTCTTTTGTCTGGCGAACTGAGTCCTTTTACACTGATAGTTAAAATGGATAAGTATTGACTTATTCCTGTCATTTCATTATTTACTGTTGCTAGTTTGGTTTCTTTCTTAATTTCTAGCCTTACCTAATGCAACCATTTTATTGGACCTTTTGGTACTGTTAGTTTTATAGTCTTTCTAGGATATCCTTGAGAATTTTTTGCAGTGTTGATCTTGGTGGCCATGAATTTCTTTAGGGTCTCTTTATCATGGAAATATTTTATTTCTCCATCCATTTGAAAGATACTTCTTCATGATATAGCAGTCTGGATTGTAACTTTCTTTCTTTCTTTTTTTTAGCTCAAAGCACTTCGCTCCAAACTTTCTTTGCCTTTAAGGTGTGTTGAGGAATCTGTTTTAATTATGGTCAGCATTCTTTGATAAATTTTCCTTTGCTTTTCTCTAGCAGGCTTTAATATTTGCTTCTTATGTTGGATTTCCAATATTTTAAATATCGGGTAGAGGTGTTTGTTTGTTTGTTTCTGATCGTGGCTATTCAGTATTCTATATGCCTTACTTGTCTGTGTGTTAAATTGTTTTTCTATGTCTGGAAACTTTTCTGCTGTTACTTCTGTAAATAGGTTTTTACATCCTTTGTGCTCTCCTAATTTTTCATTAATTTCAGTTACTCATGTATTAGTCTTCTTTGAGTCATGATGCAGCTTCTGGACCTACTTTTTCATGTATGTTTCTTGTTTTAAGTATATTTGTCATCAGTTGATCATTGATTGCAGCCCTGTCCTCTTGATCTGACACTGTCTTCCTATCATTGTTTCTGCTACTCATACTTCCGGTCATATTTTTAATCTACTGGATTTCTGTCTGGAATGTTTTTGTGGACTCCCATTGTCTTCCATGCTGGACATTCAAGTTTTACATTTCTTTCTAAGCTCCACTACATTCTTATTAGTGTCTTCTCTAGACTCGTTGATCATTTGTTTCAGTCAAGTAGTTATCTGGTTAGTTACATATTCTTTAAATTCACCAAGCATGTTATTGGACTGTTTTGTCTCCACCGATATCTTTTCAGACATTTCTGCTGTGTGGCTGATGCGTTCCTCCCAATGCCCTGTGAACTGATTTTGGTGGTGTTGGGAGTTTTGGGAGGCATTTTGTTGTCTTGTCTTTTCATGTTTCTATTTTTGTTTGTTTGATTTTGTGCTGGGCTTTGCAGCTTATTTGGCCCAGTGGCCAGTTCTCCAGGAGTGAGCCGCGGTACTGTTTATGACCCCCACACAATCCAGATATTGGTATACAAAGAAAAACAATTGAGAGCAACAACTGTGTCACTGTGCCTATAGTAATAAAGTTAGAGACAACAGTGGTGTCAAAGGAGCACTGGATACTGACAATCCCTCAGAACCACTCAAGAATTGCCCTTAACAGGAGCACAGAGGTCTGCGATTTTAGTGACGGCACTTAGACCACCCAGATATCAACCCATAGTCATTCAGAGCACTAATTGCTTCTGGATGTAGGCAGTAGTGTAAGGGTTCATGCATACTACTGGGCTGATTATTATCTCCGTCAGGTTCACTCCCTAAGATTATACCCACCTGCCTTCTACCACAATCCGCGGCCTCTAGACCCCAGGAGATTCCTGTTTAGCTCTCAGCCTCTCCAAGCTGAGAGGCGTCTTTCAGCAGGCCTCCCATGGTAGGTACCCCTTCATTTCTGAAGTGAAACTCTCCTATTGGGTGTTTTTCTCATCTTCAGTCAGTCTCAGCTGTCACTCTGCTGACCTTGCTGTGGGGATCCAGGAGCAGAGCTGCTAGGCTTTGGTAGTTTGGATGCCCTCCTCATGCCTCCTGTGCAGATCACGCAAGACCTGGGCTGGAGCGGCAGCAGGGGTGCCAGGTGCCCTATTCCTCTCTGCTCCTGCCTCCCACTTGAGTTGCCTGAGGCCAGGGGTCAGAGGCCACAGTAGTGATGGGGTGCATGGTTGCTCTGTGCTCCTGCCCTCATACAGGTCACATGGAACTGGGGACGGTGGTGAGGCCTGACAATGCTTTTTTGTGTTCCTGTATTCATATGTGTCCAGTAATATCGTAGGAATCTTATGCAATTCTTATTTTTACAGATGCATTCACTATGAATTAAGGATAAACTTATTTCAGTGTGCCATTTTATTAGCTCTTTGGACTAAATAAGTTGTGGCATATTTAATTAGAACAACAGAGGAAATAATGTCAGTCTAGTGATGAATGAATTTTACTTTTCAAGATCTATTATTACACATTTTTCACTACTTTAAAAGGTTGTTAGGAAAACTCATTAATGAATTCACTAGAAGAGACTGCTACATTGAAGGCCATGTTGGTAATTCTGACTTCTGCTTCAATCATTTCAAAAGAATAATTTATTTATGCCAATGCACAGAAGTATAAGGAAAATGTTTAATATCTTTAGTGTTGTCCTTTGTATGCTTAAATACAGAAGAAATAGATTCCTAGATATACATGAATTACCAAAACTGGATCAAGAAGATATAATAACTCTAAATAACCCAATATCAGCCATTGAAATTGAAGAAGTAATTAAAAATCTACCAACAAAGAAAAGCCCAGGTCCTGACAGATTCACTGAGGAATTTTACAAGAAATTTAGAGACAATTTAATGCCACTAATTCTCAAACTCTTTAACGAAATTGAAACAGAGCAATATTCCCAAATTAATTAAAAATAAATTATTTGCAAAGTTTAAGTTCATTTAACCTAACAACATCTCAACCAAATTTGTTAATAACATGTTCTCTACTAATTTGTTAATTAGTGAAACTTGAAAACTATAACCCATTAAGAGTAAACTATTCACTTTTCTTATTTAGACATAATAACACAAACTTGAAAACTATAACCAATTAAGAGTAAATCTATGCATTTTTCTTATTTATACATAATATAATCCAAATAGATCACATTTTCTTTACATAAAACTAAAATTAACCTTCAGTTGACACCTTTTACAGTAGTTCAATACCAGCACATTAAACAGTATACCAAAGAGACCATCTAAGTCTCTGTTTTGACATAATAAGTTTTATTCAAGTAGTGGCAAATACCACAATGTATTTTATGGTGGCCTTATTTCACTATCTTCCTATTGTATGCCTTAAACTAGAGAGCAATTTATTTTATAGAGTATATTTGTTCACCCAGAGATATAGGGCCAAACATTTATTAAATTATGTTTCAACATTTTGGTTAAGGGACAAAGGGCCCACTGTATCAAAAGCAGAACAACCAATACTTTTCCCCCCCAAAAAAAATAAATTAATTTTGAATCCCTAAGTTTGCAAGTAATTGAAATTATCCAAAACATGGATTCAAAGATTTTTTTAAAATTATTTATCACATATGTAATTTATTACTTGTCTGTATAAGTGTATTTTATATTATAGTCTAAGTAAGTTAATATTCTGGCAATATGTCTACATTCTTGAAAACATCTGACAATTAAGTAGTAATTACCATATTGCTAATACCTTCATATATAGAAAGAAAACAAAGAAAAATCTACGAAATGCAAACAAAATGTTTTGCATTCATTTTCTGTATAGTTCAGGTGAACAGAAAGTTGCATTTATTATTGATGAGGGCAAAATAAAAATTTTTTATTATGTGCATAAAATTCTACCAGTGTTTCATTATATGTTAAGCTAAATTTACTAAGTATGATAAAAACAAATTTGAGAAATGTATTCTTTCTTTCTAGCTACCAAACTATTGCTCATTGTACTGCATATGCAGCATGCTATATTGAATTCACTGAGACTTCTCTCTCTTTCACCTGATGAACAAGTGACATCGGCTCAAATCCTGAAGAGAAACACCACGACATAATATCCAGTACACGCCTAAGAATATAGTGAATTTTGTCCTTTTGCTTTTGATTAAACTCTGTATATGCCACGCACTTTTGCCATTTTGAGAGAAAAATTTTTCAGTTACCTGGACAGAAGAAAAAAATATATTGTTTGCTTTTAAATGTATCTTTTGTATGATTATTTTTTAGTTCATTTGATTAGAATAAATCATCATATCTGGGTGGCATGGCATACACCTATAAACCTAAGGCTTTGGAGGCTGAGGCAAGAAGATCATGAATTCAACACTAGCCTGGGCAACTTAGTGAGTTGCAGGCAGGCCTAAAGTACATATTGAGAAAAATGCAAAAATGCAAAAAAAGAAAAAAAAAAAAAAGAAAGAAGGAGAAGAAAAAGAAAGAAGTCATGAGGAGGCAGAGGGGCTCTAGGGAGGAGCTGAGACAAGGACGCAGCATGGCTGAGACATCATCCCGAGATCGCCATGTCACTAACACTAAGTCCCTACAACATGGCATTAAGTTAAATATTAAGAATCCAACACTTAAGTTTCATGTACAGTAGGTTCTTTTGGATTCCAAAATTAAAAAACTATTCTAACTTCTAAGACTATACTTTGTGAAGTTTTCCTCAATTTTTTATTGTTAATAAAATGAAAAATACACATAAAATTTACCATGTAATAATTTTTAAGTGCACAGTGCACTGTATTAAATACATTCATAATGTCGAGCAGCCATAATCTATATCTGCAATACTTTTTATCTTATAAAACTAAAACTCTGTGTCCATTAAACAGTAACTCCCTCCTCCCGTCAAGCCATAACAGCCACCATTCTATCCTCTGTCTCTATGATTTTAACTATGCTAAATTCCTCCTATGCCTGGAATTATACAGTATTTGTTTTTGCATGACTGGATAATTTAACATAGCTATATTTTGTTTTTAATCCTGCGGGAAAATTAGTTAATAATTAAAGTAATTACCATTATTTTAAATGAATTCCATAGGTTTTATTTCTTGTTCAGTTCTCATAAATGAATTGAAAGTTGTATCTATAGTCACTAAAGAAATTACAAGATGAATTTTGTAGGATCAACATGGAAAAATATTTTAATGTATATTATGTGCCTGTGGAAATATTAAACATATGTATAGGCATAATTACTTTACTATATATTAATAATTGTTTTGAAATCAGATCATTCTGAGTCTTCAACTTATATGTGATAGGTTCAAAACAATTGAAATTCCTATTTAATGAGTTTATTTCACAGATAGATGCACATTTTGAGTCCTGTGAAAGTTTTCATCCTAAAGAATATGATTAAGACACACTACATGGTTTGCAAATTAATCTGAGATTAGAGCTGCTCATTTTGTAAAATAGCAAAGCACACTATATAATTGAAAAAATACCAAAATTTATCTTCTTCCCATGGTTCCAGTTTTATGATTTTCATATCCTTGAGATTTTCAAAGGAAAGCTTCTACCTGAGTATACTTAATCATTTGTAAAGTTTTTTGTACATTTGGGCTTTTAAAATGCTATATTTGAACAGTCACAAAACCTACAGTTCATTAGTTTACTCACAGGAAGCAAAACTGCAAATACACCAAATTTAAAAACAAAAAGGGATTAATTGTGTACAAAAGGTCAAAGTTTCTATTAGCAAGTCTTTCCATCATAATTTCTGTATTGTACATTGCTAAACCATTGAGTTTCATCAAAAGCAATTATGAACAACCATTTCATCCTGACGCTGAATAATCTGGGGGTTCTCATCAAGCTCTCGACTCATTCATGCTGAGACATAACTGTTCACATTATAATTGCAATGCAGATTGAGAAATTGTAGCTGACTCTAACCCCACACAAAATCTAACTATAAAACTGATATTGAAATGTTGTACACTCTTGTGGCTCATTTTAAAGAATAGATTAAAATTTTAAAATTGTAAACTTAGAATAATTTACAAATATGTGAGGTTATCAAAACAAATAAAATTTGAATTACTATCATGTTTGTGTGGTACCTGCTCCATGAAACATTCATTATGGCTTTTACTAGACTAGTATTTGTTGGGATCAAATGTTGCACTTTCCTACTGCAGAACTGCATAATATATAAAACCTACACAATAAAATGCACTTGAATATGACATTGTGGACATTGTAATAGATTCTTGTGCTATGGATTACAGGTATCATCAAAAAGAAGTGGGGTTTCTGCCTACTGACGCTATTCATGTGTGCCCTGTCCCTGTCTCCCACTCCCTCCACAACCCACACTGTGCCTAACACGATGCTTGGAACAAAGCTTATACTCAATTTACGCTGAAAAAAAAAGAGAGCCTTGCTTTCTAAGTAAAAGTTTGACATTAGTGCTTCAATTAAACTATGTTTATACACCTGTTTATTTAGAGACAAAGATCAAAAACATCCTGTTCTATGGCTCTTCTAGAAATATATTTTGAGAATGATACAATAATAATAGTAGTAAAGCCACTCTATCCATTACATTACATAGTAAATAAATTACATTCCAAAATTTAAACTGAAAATACAGTAAACTCAAAATTGTTATTTCTACTAATTTATTCCACATGTACTGTGTTAAGAGGCTTGGAAAACAGTAAATGAAGCATACAGTGATCCTACTTTATTAGAGATCCAAGATTCATTTTCCCTAATAGACTGTATGCTTAGTGAGCAGTTTCAGATCGCGGCATATTATGCTTTCCATAGACAGCAGAAGCACCTTCCCTCTCACTTCTTACAATAACTTGGAAATTCCTTTGGTTGAACTTTAGGGTCTGTGACTCTACATTTACTTATGCAGGACTTGAGCATGCCTCGACCAATAAAATACGGAGAAAGTGACCCTTCGTAGCTTCTGTGAGTAGATCGTACTGATGCCAGTCACGGCTATCTCGGTTGTAGGGCTACACCCACTTGAAATCCTGTCACTGTGTTGTAAGGAACCAGAAATCAGCCCGGGCACAGAGCACATGCTCCAACTGACATCCCAGCTGAGGCTGCAGGTGACAGTCAGCATCACCCTGACGTGGGTCAGACTCCCTGTGCACCATCTCATCTCAGGCCCTGGGAGTTGAATCACACAAGGTATTCTTGTACTTTTTAGAAAATAACAAAGCTGCCCACTGTGCTGAATAAGAAAGCATTAATATTTCCCTCAACTTTACTAAGACTTACACAGGTTTCTTCTTGGCTACGGGCCTCTAACTTCTCTTTACTTAAAGCATTTACTTACAAAAACTACAATCTTAAATTCTTTCTCTGCCTTTTAAAGATATAAATCTTCTACCTTCCTTCTAGTTTTACAACCCAAGAACATCTCTCAAAGAACTAGGAAATATCTCACTGACGTGTAATTTCTGAAAGAGATACTGACTCTGAGTCCCTTGGAAGGGTAGAGCCTAGCTTCAGTTAGCGTGTTTAGATGATGTTATCATTTTGACCAATCTCCTTGCTGATGCCCTCCAGTACTTTTTATGTGTTTGTTTGTTTATTTGTTTGTTTTGGTGCTGATAGACTTAAATCCAGAAAACTTTGAGTTATATCCCTGGACCATTTTTTTGAAAATAAGATCTCAATGAATTTCCTATGCTTACCTTGAACTTGGGATCCTCCTGCCACCGCCTCTGGAGTAGCTGGGAGTGTAAGTATGCACCACTACACCTGCTTGTCTAGTACATTTTTATTAGCTTATCAAACATGTAAATTTTTTCTGTCTTTTGTTTCAGTGGAGTTGAATCTAATCTCCTTTGTCTATGGAAATAGCCTTGATCCATGTTATGATAGTTCTAAATAAAATTTGTTTCCATGCAATTTTTAACAAGTGTCCAAAGCAGTTTTTCTTTTATAGCGTCCTGACTGAATTCAGAACATACAAAACTAGTGTATCTTATACCATGTGGGGTTTTTTGGTAATATTTTGAAGTTTAGGAATGTTCTACTATATATAAATAGCAGCTGGAAAGCAACCTACCCTGCAGAAAATCACCAATGCCACCTAGAATTAAAATTTAATATAGATTAAAATTACAAGGGCCTGGGGATTTTAACTCAGTGGTTAGAGTGCTTGTGTTGCAAGCACAAGGCCCTGAGTTTGATTCCCAGCACCAAAAAAAAAAAAAAGAACAATATTTCTATGAACATAATTAGAAGGCAAAAATATTGGATTAAAATTGTACACTGGTCTTTTTTTCAACATATCATAATACTTTTCTCTATTAGACTTTAAGTATAAAACCTTAGCAGGACTCATCCTGATTGAAGGACACTGTTCCCCTTCTCTGGTCCAGCACTTGGACTGATGGTGAATATTATATAATATTCATGACCAAAAGTAGGGCCACCACTCACTCTGTGTCACCACTATTCACCTCAATCAATATTTAATCACTATCATCAATTTCTGTTGTTAGCATAATCATAATATGCCTCTTACACATTATCCACTTATTTTAAATGTATATGTTTCGACACTTTTTCACACCTTGGTGTAAGTAGAAGCCATAAAACCAGTTATGCTTGTTTTACTCCATGTCTCTAATGTCAATGAAAGAGACTTCATTTCTTTATCCGTACCCTAATTCTCAACTCCTTCCACTTTCTAAGTGGAAGTTTACACTCGTAACATAAAAATAGACATTAATGCATGCCAAGACTAGACAGTGTCTCAGTAAATATAATGGATTTCCTACATTATCATATTGTTTATTAGCAACATGTGAAAGTTCATATCTGCACACCAAAAGCTCAAGGAACAGAAGCAAAAATAAACAATTGTGACTATTACAAAATAACATCCACACAGCAAACAAACAACAAAGTGAAGGGGAAAAATACTTGTACACTATAGCTCTGATAAGGAATTAAACCCAATATATGTAAGGAACTCATGCAACTAATAGAAAAAAAAAAAAAAAACAAAAAACTAATGTAACCCAAATAAGCCAATTTAGGTGTGGGGAAAGGACCTGAATTGAGAATTTTCTAAAGAAGATACATAAATGGCCAACAGATATATGAAAGGGCACTCAACTTCACTAACTGATGAGGGAATACAAATTGAAACCATAATGATATATCATCTCTCACCTGTTAGGATAGTGCTATGATTTGGTTACAATTTGAGTATTGTCCAAAGGCCCATATATACAATATGTACAATAAAATAGAAAATAAATTAAGAAGGTTGCATCATAACCTTCAAACACCTGCCACTTCGGTCCCAGATACCTCCCTTCTCACTGTAGCTTTCCAACTCCCCAAAGTCTATCGGTCTTTAGCTATCTCTGCCCCTTTGGGACCTCTCAAAAGACTCAGGGACTCCAAAAGCAACTATATATTAGGGCCTCCCCCACAACTATTGGTAGAAGGCATTCTCTCTCACATTGAACGAGTGATTTAGACTTGTTCCTTCTGTCAGAAACACAGTTCGGATAAAAATATAAAACAGAACAAAAATGATTGCCAACTATTTTTTATAAGCCAATGAGATTTGTATTAATCTTTTAAAATTGACTCATGGCTAAGATTTCATAGAATGGAAGCTATAATGTCTCTATTTTAATATATTTGTATGTTTATATATGTATGCATGTTATGCTAATGTGAATCTATTTCCTCTAGATAGTTTTTCCAAATTAAGTCATAAAATCTCATACAGAAGTTTTAGGATGACTTTAGGATTCCCTCCACAGTCTTGCCATCATTTGTTATTGGTTGATTTTTTGATGGTAGGCATTCTTTCTGGAGTGAGATGAATCTCAGTATTATTTTAATTTGCATTTCTTGAGTGGCCAGTGACAGTAAACATTTTTATGTATTTACTGGCTGTTTTCATTTCTTCATCTGAGAAGTATCTATTCACTTCCAATGCTCAGTCTTTAATTGGGTCTTCAAATTTGAAGAGTTTAATAATTTGTGTTCTTTATATATTCCAATATTAATCCTTTGTCTGAGGAATAGCTGGCTAATTTTTTCCTATTCTGTAGGTTATCTCTTCACTGTTAGTGCTTTCCTCTGCTATGCAGAAGCTTTTTAATTTGATGTGAGCCCATTTGTTGACTCTTGGTATTATTTCTTGTGTAACTGAGGTTTTGTCCAGAAAGTCTTTGCCTGCATTTATGTCTCCAAGAGTTTTACCTATTTTGATCTCCAGCCCATTGTTTCTGTTTCATGTTTATATCTTTGATCCATTTTTATTCTAGTTTGATGCATAGCAAGAGATATCAGTCTAGGATTGTGGTGGACTGATATGGTCAACTTGAGCAGGAATGCCCAGCTGAAGTGAGTTATCATGGTTCTAGTCATAGAAGATCCACCTGAAGATTATTGCTGACACGACTTAAAGGAGAATGGGAGCAGAAGAAAGCAGCCAGTTGTTTCCCAGGAGAAGCCCTGTTGCAGCTGGTTTCCCTGAAGTGAACTCAGCTGTTGGTCACAGGAGGAGCTTGGGCCTTGGTGTCATCCTGGATAGCTGCTGTTTGCTTCAGAGAAGCTCTGGTCTTCATCTCTGACTTAAGCATCGCATCCTGGTTCCAGTATAGACTTTTCAGCCTTTTAATGCAGACACAGACTTACACGGGACATTGTTGTGGGCTCCGAGCCCTTGATTAGATCTTTCAGGTCTCCAGTGCACAGGTAGATGTTCTGCACTCTTGCTGCATTTGGCATGTGTGTGTTAATGTTGTAACTTGTGCTTGTCCTGTATTAACTCTGCTCTTTTGCAGACCATTAACTCTAGAATAACAACTAATACAAGGTCAGTCTTCAGCATGTGCAAAGCCAGTTTTCCCAACACCATTTGCTAAAGAGGCAGTCTTTCCTCCAGCAAAGGGATTTGGCCCCTTTACCAAAGGTGACACAGCTAAGCATGCCTAGAGTTGTTCCTGTGTCTTCTGTTTGCCAATGCCATGGTGTTTAGAATTACGTAAATAACATATTTCTAAAAAAAAAAATTAGAAATAGTCGAACATTTCTAAAAATCCCAGAAATAAAAAATGTAACCCAAGCACTTTTAAAACTCATATGAATTGAATGAGTCTTTGGCAAAAAAGACTAATTTGGAGTTACTGGTTTAGCAAAAATGGGTTTGACTTTTGAGCTATCAGCATTAAGTGTGATACAAGTAAACATTTTTATCCTACTGGACTTTACTATTCAAACAAACTAATATTATATTTATCAGATGTTTAAGACTATAATAAACATAATTCAATTTAAGAGCAAATTTACAAGTAAAGTTAAAAAGTAAATAAATTTATTGCTAGGTGTGGTGCTATATTGTATATTGCACATTTTACATATGGACCTTCAAATGATACTCAAACTATATACTGAAAATATTTTCAGGTTGAGGCAGGAAGACCATCCCAAGTTCCAGGCTATCTTAAGCTACATAGTAAGTTCAAGACCACCTTAAACTACATAGCAAGATCTTGTCTCAAAAATTAAAAAAGAATTTTTTCTTCATGCACATCAAGTAAAAGAGTGACAAATCTCATGTCTTTGACTTTCTTAGGATATTTTACTTTTGAG
>PVJO010009051.1:0-71904 GCA_004026905.1 Hystrix cristata
AGACTCCACGGCAGTTTCAGAAGCCTCCCTACCATTTAAAAATGTGTCCTCCAGATATTCCTGCCTTACCCTTCGTTTGGCATCCAGTGGAGGATAACAGATTTTCTTTGGGCACACACAAACTATATGCTTTTGGTGGGCAAGGTGTGTGCTAAGCTGGAGGTAGAGGCGTGTCCATATCCCTCACTGCCTGCTTCGTGCGTGTATTCATTCTGACACACTGACAAATGGACTTCCTGTTCCCCATCTCTACTTAACTAGCCAGCTCGACTTAATGAATGTCTTTACCTCATTACCACAGCACACTAAGGAAATGGATTCTACTTTAAAAATCAGGTTTATTAAAAATAAAACAACGCAGTTACAATTGGCTTTTAAAAGGCTTAAAGAAATGCCAAATGGAAAACATAGCACAAGTTGTAAAAGAGCAAGAAAAATTAGGTAATAAAGACAAGGATACTTAAAAGGACATGTAAAATAACAAAGAAAAATGGGTGAAGTTGACAGAAGATCTATTGGAATGAGAGAAGAGATCAAGGGAAAAACAGAAGGGAAGAAAGGACACAGAAAAGGAAATGATATGGACTTGAGTAAAGGGCTTTTGGGGAAAAAAAAAAAAGGAAATAGAAAAAGTGAAGGCCAAAGTGATAATTATGGAGGAAAAAAGTCAGAGACATCTGGGTCTCGAGAATTACAAGTTATCCATGCCCGAGGAGGAAGTGGAGAAGAGCTAGCTTATCCCTGACAAGGTTAGAGGTCTGCATTCCTTAGGACAGCCCGACAGCCAGGAAAGCATCCCCTGCAGACACTAGTTCAGACTCTGAAATAAGAGCCAGTCAGACTCATTACTGTTTGGCCAGCCTGTAATGGCAACAGAATTCACTGATGCATTTTTAAACTGAATTTCTCTATCCAAGGTCTTTAAATAAACAGTCACAAGCTGTAACTGAAAATTAGACTAAGGCTTTCAGTGGTAAAAGTTTCTATAGGAAAAGTCTGAAAACCCTTCACATTGCTTTTTCCAAAATTTTGGGCACTCCTGGTTGTTAATGTTGACCAGCATGTTAGCAACTGTTCCATTGCTGGACTGTGAATCCTTCTAGAGGTTCATTTTAACATTATGCTGGGCAGAAAGAAGGCTGACCCATGATGTAAATGATGCCCACTGGCAGGAACATTAACTCTATCAGCAACAAAGGAACTTTGTAAAGGACTTGGATTATAATGAGACCAACAGAAATTTCCTCCCTCAAAACTGGGAAATCCAGAATGGGTCTTTCTAGTCAACTTTAATTTTCAAAAATAGCTTCTTCAGAGACAGCTAAATAAAACAGGAGGCCCAAGAGAAATCTCAAAAAGGTGTCATTTGGCCTGTGGCCTCAGAACCAGAGTCTGGGAACTTGGCTCTACCTCCTGGGCTTCCTGCGGGTCCAGGCAGCAAGACGCTACGTTGCACATCCTCGGGAGCTCAGGGACGGTTCTCTGTGCTGAGTGCTGACTTCAGGTGAGCCCTGTCAGGTGCTTCTGTTACAGCTGCAGCCAAATGCCCTCTTTGTTTACATGTTCCTCAGGTTATGTGACAGAAAACATAATTTTCACCAGTGATTGTCCTGACATGTTTATATTTGTCTTTGAGCTTGTTTCTTATGAAATCATGAGCTTCTTTTATGCTCATGTGTTGGTAGGAAGCTGAATAGCCCTCCTCATCTTTTCTCCAGTTCCCTAATTCCTATTCCAGATGAGGATTATCACCTCCAGGGATAGTGAGTTGTAGGTAGTGTTCAATCCACTCAACTAATATTTATCCAGCAGTTAAAGTGATCAAATCATCCCAGCTTGCCTGGAACTTTCTAGTTTTAGCACTCAGTGTTCTGTATCCAGGCAACCCCTCAGTTGTGTGCAAACCAGGACTGTTGGCCACTCTATCATCTACCTTGTTCTGATAGAGCTGGAGAAGACCTGAATCATAATAATTCCTTTACACTCATTTTAAGGTGCTAGTTAAAATCCAGGAGTTCTCTTTATCAGTTTATTTTTCTCGTGATTCACACAGTCTCTGGACTGGAGGAGATAATTAAGTGCTGTGGTTGAAGATGCTATCTTTGGACTACATTAAAGAATAAAATTGAACTAATGTTACTGCAGTGTGCCAATAGGAATTTTATAATCTAGGTTTGGATTTTAAAATTAGATAGTTAAAGGATCTGGAGTGTCATTCAGTGGTAGAGCACACATTTAGCAGATGCAAGGCCTTGGTTTCAGTCTACAGCACAAAATGATGAAGATGTTATTGGTGATGATGAAGATGATAAAATTAGATAGTGAAAAATATATAATGAATCAAAACCATTTATCTTATATTTAGATGCTTTCAGTATATAAAAAAGATTATTTATAAAGTGGTATCAGTTCAGGAAGTTGAAAGAATGAACTATCGTGGACATACTACTTACTGGTCTATCTACTTCTGCCTTTTTTCTTGGAAAAGGTCCACAGTACTGTGAGAGATGGAAGAACAGCCCAGGAGCTAAGAGAGGGCGGTCCTGGTCCTGGCTTGGTCACCCTTAGATCACTGATCCAGACTAGTCTCTGAAACTGTCCACTGCTAGGCTCTCCTAGCAGTGAAATTGGCAGCATTGGTGAGCATCTCCCATGGAACAGGCAGCAGAGGAGAAGGATTAAAACTGAGGAGACTCATGCTGTAGTCTTCACACTTCATTTTTAACCATGTGGCCTTGGATAAGTGAGTTAGCCCTTTAGTTTCCTCATCCATAAGTTGGAAAGTCATTAATCAGATACTTAGCAGGATTCTTGGGAAGATGAAGGGATAATGTAGGAAGCACATACAAATGTCATATTCTTCTGCTGTGTAATGGCCTTCTAGCATGAGGGCACACTTAGTACAGCTCGTGATTTAGTAGAAGGGTTTGTAAACTCTGATCAGTGGGCCAGATCTGGCCATTGCCTGTTAAAAAAGAATATGAGCATGTATTGTATGAGATATATATATATGTATTATATATATCATACATATACCACGTATGTACCCACCATATATAGCATAGTGTACACATATATAATTTACATAGTCTTATAGCCATGATATTCATTCCAACTTACATATCTTCCATGATTATTTTCATGCAGTAATGGAAGAATAGAGTAGTTGTCTTGCTACAGAGATTGTAAAATATTTACTTTCCAGCACTTTGCAAAAATACTTTGCTGACCCTGATCTAGCAGAAATGTTGTGGTATTGGTATTCCAAGGTCTAAGATTCTCTTAGGTAATGTGCTCTCTACTCTTTTGATTGGACTAAAAAAGTAAGAGAATTCTATAGAGCCCCTTTTCCTCACAGAAATGTTGTGAAGATAGGTAAGAAAACAAAAGCATTGATCTTTTCTCCTGGAAAGTTTACTTAAATTCAAAGTATTATTCATAAGGTGGGTGCTGTTAGATGACTCAGAAATGGTGACTGATGTGTTACTCTGTGATATTCATTCTCTCATGTACGCCAGTGGGGGATTACTTAGATCAGCGATGGCTTACAAGCCCCTGCACCATGGTACTAGATCAAAAGCCAACATGCTGCATGTGAACCTGATTTGAGCACAGTATCCAGTGAGGAGTGTGAGTTTTAATTGCTTCTTTATCCCTTTATCCTCTGAAGACTGTCATTAAACATTTACAAGACATGAGCTTCAGATCATGCCAGTACCTCTCTGGGGTACCTGGCAGCTGCCCAGTTAAGTCCAGGCCCAAGACACAGGGGCCCTCTCGGCACATGAAGAAAGATATTCTCGAGACAGAGGAACAGCGGTGACAGTGGCACTTAGGTGGTTTCCACAGCAAATGCCAAAGATATTTGCTTATATTAAGTCTTTAATTCATATTTGATTCTTGGATGCATGAAGGATATCCACGCTGGTTAAGCATATCCACAAGTGATTAACAAACCTTTCCCTAAAACATGTAGATATGGGGACTGCTCCTTCCCAAGGATCCCTTGAACTTCCAGGGAGGACTTCTCTAAAGGAGTCGTCATGTGGCTGAAAGCAGCCATGTAAAAAGGCCAAGCCTGGTCTTTGAAAGTCACATTGGTCCACATACAAGCCATTTTTAGACCCTATGTACCTAACTCCAGATTTATGACATAGATAAATTAGTGGGTAATCATTTGCTCTATAAAAGGATTTTTCACTTTACAAGCAGATTCACTACCGTGCTTCTTTACTGATCTATTGCCACCACTGCAATATAAAATCTTATTGTTAGAAATTTAGTGCACATGTGCTTTTTCATTGCTAACCTGGATAGAGATAAAGAACAAGGTGTACTTATAATCTCCTTAGATATTAAGACGTGGCTCCTGTCAAAGTCTTTTGTTCTTAGCCTGGGAGCTTAATGGTACTTGGTACTTAGAATTGTCTAGGGGAAATGGAGTGCAGAATCTTCAAAATAATAGATTATGTGAAATAATATTGTGTGATTTGTTGACTTTCACTGATTATTTGCACATTTCCCCTCAAAAAATGAAGGATCAGTCATAGAAGCTAACTACCTGTTTATGATTAGTAACAATAATATTAACAATAGTTACCATATTGGGGATTATCCTGCACCAAGCAACAGTCTTATTAATTCACTAAAACTCAAACCTATAAGGTAGGCACAATTATTTGTTTTCTATATTACAGACAGTGAAACCAAGACTCAGAGAATTAAAATGCCATACTCTGTGTCACAAGCAGAGGACCCCATTATATGCAGATCTGGGATTCAGACTCAGCAAGGCTAGGTCTACACTTTGTGCTATTAACCACAGTACTAGGTTCACAAGTAAAGCAACTGTTAGATGCTGAAATATAGAGGTAAATGGAACATAAACTGTCTGCCTTTAAGAACTAGTAAGAATTTCTGTGTCAGGCCACAAAAGGAGAATTGGCATCAGGCTTGTCATTTGTCATTAAAAACGAATGGAAAAACTGGATCGATTATATCAAACAACTAATTTCATACAACAGGAAGGTGACAATAGTGATCCTTGAAATAAAGGAAACAGAAGATGAGCCCAATGATCATCCCAGTTTCCTTCCTGTGGACACATTTTGAGCCATGGAACAAGTGGGGGAAACCCAATTACAGGACAGTGGTCTCGTTCAACTGCAGAGACAAAGATTAGAATTAAGGAAGTCTGAGGCAGCTATGTTTCCTGCAACAGAATGCCAAACAGGAGTGGTTACACAGAGAAAGAGCTCTAGAAATTTGCATAAACATCCCCTGGTGTCTTTAAATGAATACTAAGATGAGCATGCATTGGGTAAAATGCCACAAGAGTCATCAAAGAACAGCTCTCAGGGATTTGGAGGCTGAACATGTCTCAGAGTCCACAGGCTGGTAAAAATTTGAGTTCTGATCAGCTAAAGTGGAAGGGGCTTGCAAGCACAAGGGCCTGAGTTCGATCCTGGCACCACAATCAATCAATCAATCAATCAATCAATCAATAAAGTGGAAGGAGCTTCTCTAGTATGTAGTACACGCAACAGACACCCAAAGAGAACCTCACTTTAGCACTAAGGTTAAACTAGCTCACAACTGTGCTAACTCATTGTAGCAAAACTTTAAAAACTAAGCCTTGAAAACAAAACAATCATATCTGTAACTACTGAAACAATATTGAACACTTTTTAAAGGTAGACAAAAAAAATCCATACACTCAATGGTATGAAATTTATGATAGCTACCATCCAATAAAAAAATTATTAGATATGTGAAAAATCAAGAAAATGTGTCCTATAAGCAAAGCACTCAGTCAATAGAAGCAGACCCCAAAATAATAGCGATGATGAAATTCACAGACAAGGAACATAAACAACTATTAAAGTACATATGTATGATATTATCTATATATATATTATTATCTTAATACTGTACTATTCAAGGATTTAAGGGAAATAACATAATGAGAAGAGAAACAAACTATAAAAAGAACTCAAATGGAATTCTGTAACTGAAAGATACAATATATGAAATTTTAAAATGTACTTAATGGGGTGAAACTGAAGATTGAGTCAAAAGATTGGTGAATTTGAAAACAGTAATAGAAACAACTCCAAGTGAAGACACAGAGGAAAGAAAAAACTAATAAAAAATGAACAGAGTCTCAGTGACACGTGGGACAAACTCAAGCAGTGAAACACACAGGTTCATGAAGTCCCAGAAGATGGTAGGGTAGTGGCAGTTAAAAGAAAAAAAAATTGAGTAGTTAATGGCTAAAGTTTTTCCAAATGTAATAAGAGCTAGAAACTCATATATTCAAGAAACTCAACAAAATCCAAGTGAAATAAACAGGAAAATCATTATAATCAGTTCGCTGAGAAACAGCAGTAAAGGAGTATCTTAAAAGCTTCCAGAGAGAAGAAGCACATTACATGAGAAACACATTACAAGAAAACAGGTTAAGAACAATCACTGATGTTTTTGTGTGAGAATATGTAATGTCTTGTGCAAACAATAGGTAAAAATCTTTAAAGTGTTCCAAAAAAAAAACCCTGTCAGCCTAAAATAATCAGCAAAAATATCTATCAGAACTCAGGGTAAAAGTCAAACTCCTTTAAACAAACAGAATTTAGTGAACCAGTTCTTTACCAGAAGATCTATACTACAAGGAATGTTAAGTTTATCAAGTCAAAATAAAATAGTGCCCGATAGACACTCAAATCTGCAAAAAATGAGAAGAATTTGTAAACAGATAAATATCTGAGTAAATGTAAAAGGCACTTCTGCTTTTGAAATATCTTTAAAAGATATCTGACTCTTTAAAGCAAAAAAAGATTAATGATATATGTGGAGTTTATAAACATGAAGAACCAAAATATATGATAAACACAATAGATAGGAGAGAGGAAATAGAAGTATACTGCTCCAAGATTCTTAAATATATGAGGTACATAATATCTAATGAAGACTCAGCTAAGTTAAAATAAATATTGTAAATGCTAGAGTAGTCATTAAAAGAAAACAAAGATAAATAATAATATACCATAGAGAAGATAAAATGCAATTTGGTTAAAAAAAAACTCAATAGAACAAAAGAAAACAAAAATAGGACAAAGACTAAAGGCAACATATAAAACAGATATCAAGAGAGTAGGCTTACACTCAGGCATATCAATAGTTACATTAACATGTGGACTAAAAACCCACAATAAGTAACGGAAATTGTAAAACTGAAAAAAAAATAAGATCCAGTTATATGCTGTATACAAAAACACATTCTAAACATGAAGACACAAGTAGGATAGAAGTAAATATATGGGAAAAGAAATACAGCAAATCTGAATATATATAGGCTACTATAACTGTACTATCTGAGAAAGTAGGATTCAAAATAAAGAATATTCTTTATTTTGAATAGTAAGAGAAGGGACATTTCATAAGCATAAAATAATCTGCCATCAACAAGTAGTAATCTTACATTTAAATGTACCTAATTTTTAAAAAAATTTTATTTTAGTGGTACATTTTAGATATACATAATGATAACATTCATCATAGGGAATTTGTACCTGTACATGATATATCTTGCTGCTTCTTTTTTTCCCCATTCCCCTCCCCTCCCTTCAACCCTTCTTCCTCTCCTTGTTTATAAAAGCTTTGTCTCCATTTTTTTTACCTTCTATTCTCTTTTTCTCGTCCCTCCATTCTTTTCTCCCTTCCACTGCCTTGTTCCCCTTCCCATTTGAACAATTTCTTCCCTTACAATATAACACACTTTAGTCTTTATTACACTTTCAGTTTCTCACACCAGAGAAACAATGCAATATTTATACATGTGTGTCTGATTTATTTCACTTAAGAGTATGGTCTCAAGGTGCATCCATTTACCTAGAAATGTCTGAAGCTTACCTTTCTTTATGGCCCAACTGCAGAGCTGAAGGAGGAGGAAAAGGAGGAGGAAGAGGAGGGGGAGCAGGAGAAGGAGGAGAACTGACAGAATTCAAACAACAGACAGATTTACAGTTGTAGTTAGTGATTTCAACATTCATTTCTCAGCAACAGTTAGGAAAGAAAGTCAGTCTGGATATGGAAAATTCAAGTAACGTGATAAAATTGATATCGAATACTGTAATCAATAATAGCAGGATGCACATTCATTTCAAGAACACATGGAACATTCACCACAATAGACCATATGCTGGATCATAAAAGCAGCTTAATAAATTTAAAAGAATTGAAATCATATGAAGTATGTGTGTTGACCACCATAGAATTACATAAGAAATCAGAAGGCTTCAGCTGTCAATAAAGTCCCCACATATAGTAAACTAAACAGCACACACCTAAATAAATCATGGATCAAAGAAGACACCACAAGGAAATAAATTATTTTGAACCTCTTTGATAATAAATACAACATATCAGAATGTGTGAGATGAAGATAAACCAGTTCTTACTTAGATGGAAATGCATACTTTTAAAGGCTTATATAGGTAGAGAGAAAGAAATTTCTAAAATCAATGAAATAGCTTCCATATTAAGAAACTAAAAAGAATGTGTGAGGTCCTGGGTTCAATACCCACTCACCCTCTCCCCTCTCCCTAAACACACACACACACACACACACACACACACACACACACACACAGGCTAAAAAGAAGAAATACATAAACCCTAAATAGAAGGAAGGAAATAAGAGGAGAGAGGAGCCATAAATGAAATAGAATAGGAAACAATAATAAAAACTCAGTGAATTTTAAAACTAGTTTTATGGGAAAATTATAAAATTGATAAACTATCAAAGTGGTCAAGAAAAAAGAGAAGATGCAAATTTCCAATATCGAATATAAAATAGGGGTTATCGCTGTATATGTCATTAAAAGTATAGTAAGAGACAAACATATACCAAAAAATTCAACAATTTAGGTGACAATAAATTCCTTAAAAGGCACAAGTTACTAATACAGATTCAAGAAGAAATAAAAAAACCTAAATAGTCCTATATATTAGTGACTTGAAATCATAAGTAAAAATCTTCACTTAAAGAAAATCCCAGCCCCAGGTGGTTCCCTAATTAATTCTATCAAATACTGAATGGGTAAATAATAGCAATATTACACTAACTTTAAGAAAACAGAAAAGGAGATAGACACTTTCCATCTTATTATATGAGACCAGTATTATATTGACACTAAAATTAGACAAAGATATTCTAAGAAA
Organism: Hystrix cristata; assembly: GCA_004026905.1. NCBI lineage: Eukaryota > Metazoa > Chordata > Mammalia > Rodentia > Hystricidae > Hystrix > Hystrix cristata. The sequence goes on from PVJO010009051.1 coordinate 9,220, forward strand.
TCTACTGACTGATATCTAGACAAAACTCCTTAACCAAATATTAGCAAATCATTGTCAGCAATATGTGGAAAGGATACATTATGTCCAGGTGACATCTGTTTTAGGAATTCAAGACATTGATTTAGCATTTTAAATAAACTAATACAATGAAGGAGAAAAATATAATGATCTTAGGAAATGCACAAAAAAATTGAAGAGAATCCAACACTTATTCATGATAAAAAAAAAGATAGCTCTTGGAAAATTAGCAATAGCAGGAATGTTCTCAGTCTGGTAAAATACAGCTATGAAAAATATACAGTTTAATTACGAAAGATTGAATGATGTCCTCCTCAGGTAGGAAATAAGAATTCTCATTCTTGCCACTTCTATTCAACATCATACTTTAAGTCCCACTTAGTACAATTAAGGAAAAGAAATAAAAGGTAAGAGTAGAAAGTAAGAAGTAAAACTGTTATTCTGAGTAAATAATGGGATCATATACCCGGAGAATCCCAAGAAAACTACAAAACCACTACTAGAACTGATAAGTAAATTTAGCAAGGTCACAATTTGTAAAACTCAATTATTAACAACTAGCTAGTATATACTAACAAGTAGCTGGTAAAAAGTTTAAATAATAGCATCAAAAAACATGAAATACTTGAGAATAAACTTAACCAGATACATGTAAAATATGTATGCTAAAACTTACTGAACATTTAGGGGACCCTAAGGGAGACTCAAGTAATGGAGAGATGTATTGTATTGCATTCATGGATAGGGAGACTCAGTATTATTAAGATGTTACTTCTTCCCAAAGACAGCCATAATATCAGACAATTGCAGTCAAAGTTCCACCATACACAAAATTACTCAAAAATGGATGAAACCTAAACATAAAATCTAAAAGTATGACAACTGTAGAAGAAAAAAATGAATGAAAATCCTTTGAATCCAGGTTATGCAAGTATTTCTAAGACACATTACTAAAAGCACTAAGCATTAAACAAATTGATAACTTTGACTTCATCAGAATCAAAAGCTCTCACTCTTGGGAAGACATCATTAAGAAAATATAAAGAAAAAACAACACATTTATCTGAGAAAAGACTTGTAACTTACAGAACTCAAAAGGAGATAACTCAGTAAAAACAGGCAAACTATTTTTAACAAGCACTGCACAAAGATACATGCATGCCCAGTAAGTACACGAAAGCATTCTTGATGTCATTAATAATCACAGAAATACAAATTAAAACCAAGTTGAGACATCACTATACACTTACTGAATAAAATGGCCACAGACAAACAAACTGTGAACTGTGCAACTATAAGGATGAATTCTCATAAAGAAGCCAAACACAAGATATTACATGTGGCTTGATTCCATTCATGTGTCATTCTCAGAAAGATAAATCTGATTAACAGTGATAAAAAGCAAATCAGTGTTTTCCTGAGACTGGGGCAGGAGGGAATTGGGCCAAAATGTGGCACGAGAGAACTTTTAGAAATGATGAAAACGTTCTACATCTTCACCGCTGTGGCAGGTACACAGGTATGTGTGTTTGTCAGAACTTGTCAAAGATACACTTAAAGTGATTATTTTTTATTGTATACAAATTATATATAAAAAGAAGAAGCTAGTAGTCATTTTGTTGTTAACACTAAAAGTAGTATCGGCACTTACCATTATGTGACTCTTTCCCCAAATTTACAGTGCTATGCGCTCCTCTGGTTAGTCAGAGGATTGCCATATTAGCGTAATTGTGTGCACCTGACTGGCTGTCACAGCTGGAATTCACCTTTCTGTCCCCTGAGCTCTTACGGACCTCTGCAATTCATGTTCCGGCTCTCAGTGTGCAGGTCCTCATTCCTCTACTTGAGCTTCGGTTGGGGCAAGGTCTTGGTATAGCTATTACAGTCTTTTGCTTAAAACTTTCCCCTCTGCTCATTTTATGAATGTAATTAATGTTGAATGAATACATTCCTGGAAAGCAATCGGGATGCACTGCTGTGGTAAATACTGATCTTCCTGTCAACAGAGGTGGTCAAGAGAAGGGAGAACCATATATGAGGAATGTTCACTGATTAAACTGGCCAGAGGGCCTCATTATAGAAGACATGGAATAAGAAGCCTAGATTATTTCTTCTTTAATTTTAATGAAGTGATTTGAACCTCAGATGATGCTTAAATCAGAGAAGTGCTCTCCAGTCCCTGATTTGTGGAAGGAAGACTTCCAATGGGATGAGAGAAGAGATCTTCAAATTAAGAGGGACAGTGGCCCCTGACTGTGGGTGGAGTGGCTTCACCCCTAAATCAGTAGGCTGGATTAGATATCTGTCAGAAGCAAAGGAGAGACATAATTTTGGAAGTGTACGAGTCAGGTGTGAAATCTAAGGGAAGGAATTTCAGAAAAGCACAGGCTTGTGTGAAATGTTTCCTGGAAAGAAAAGATGGGTGATGGTATGGTGTGGACACAGGTCGCCTGAGGATGGCAGCTCTGTGGTACCACCTTCTCACCCACGGTGGGGCCAAGACCCCCTCTCTGTGGCTCTCATCCTGAAGATGAGGAAAATGAATTCAGCACAAGGTAAAAAGCACTGCAGACCCTCTTGCCAGATTCTGTGGCTTATAGTCATCATTATTACCTTTAAGCTGAAGTTTATTCATCTGTAAAATGAGGGTAATAAAAATTACACAGTCACTGTGAATACAGAATTCACAGTAAGATAACTTGTGTATTTAGTGCAAGCCATGGCTCACAGAATGCACTCAGCAAATCCTAGCTATGGTTATGATTACGATTTTGTTACTTTTTTCATCATGAAACCATATGGTGTTTACTCCCGAGACAGAAAGCAGGAGTGCTGTCTTCCAACCTCTGTCCCATGCCTGTAGTGCCATCCACTCACACACCCACGAACAACCACGACTGCATTGCAATCTGGAACATGGGGAAAGTCAGGCTTTTGTTTTCTTTTTAAGCTTCATCTGCAGAGTCCCCAGCAGTTTTGTTTTTTACTTTTTTATAGATTTTTATTAAAATTTACCCAAAATTACACAAACTTACAGCCCACTACACAGCTTACAGACCACAATACATTGTGCCTTTTGCTTATGACAGTTAGCAATGTAAACAACCACATAAATGCAGCATTAAATCACAACTACATGAAATTACTGTAGTACCTAGTGTATGTGTCACTGTTTTAAGTTTGGGTCATTAGGTTCTTATTTTTAGGATATCATTATTCCTCTGGCTTTCCATTCCCCTCCCCCTTTGCCCTCTTCTTGTTCCCTTGAACCGAAAGTAGAAATCCCATATGACCCAGCCATTCCCCCACTAGGTATCTTTCCTAAAGAGCTAAAGACATCATACTACAGAGATACTTGCACAACAATGTTTATAGCAGCACAATTTGTAATAGCTAAATTCTGGAAGCAACCTGTATACCCATCATTAGATAGCTGAATAAACAAAATGTGGTATCTATACATGGCGGAATACTATTCAGCTATAAAGAATGACAAACTAGAGTCATTTATAGGAAAATGGACAGACCTGGAAAATATAATGTTGAGTGAAATAAACCAGACTCGCAAGCTGGAATTCCATGTGGTATCCCTCATTTGAGTGAGGCAAAATACAAACAAAAGAAAAAGGTAAACAATGGATATAAAAAGGCAAAGTGTTAGATATAAGCTAATAGACAGAGGGTTCCCCAGCAGTTTTAGATGTGATTTCCTATTTCCCAGTCAGCCTCACTTAGACAGAGGTATATGGCCACTAGGTTACAAGTTTCATGCGCACAGACACCTGGGGAGTCACACCCACCATGGGCCTCCTCAGTGCTGAAGAGGCACTCAACACATAGTAGGGGCTCAGTGGACAGCAGCAGAGTGAACCTGATCCCCTTCCCACAAGCCTTCTGGCAAGTCATGTTTGAAGGAATCTGCTGGTGGCTGCCTTGCTGTGCAGCAGTGAGCGAACAGTTAATGTTGTGACCATTCTGAGTAGTCGTTTGACCTATTCACAGCAGTGGGAAGATTATTTCTCAGCTGTATGAAATTAAACGAAAAATAATTCATGCTTCATGTTCCATGTCTTCCATACTAAGGCCTTCTTGCCAGTTTAATTAGATAGTGAAGGACAGCATGCTTTCTACCTTTTGACAAGAATTCTACTGGCTTTAGAAAAATGGACTCAGGAGGTGAAACAGTAGGACTCCTGATGCTGTTTATAAACTCTGCACTAGAACCCATTTCAGGGTCTGTAACAGTGAATTTCAAACACTCACTGTTTATCTTACCCCATAATTCTGGAGTTTGAGTATAAATGATGGAACAGGTAACAATATGTTGCTCCCCTCAAAGTAGCATTAACTTTTTTTCTTTCTTTTTTCCTTTTTAAGAACACACAAAACACTTGACAAGCTCTGGGTTCAATCCCCAGCACCACACACACACACACACACACACAGACAAAAAGCACACAGAAATGTATAAATTATAGTTTACCTCACCATAGAAATAATTAATCAAATGCACTGTAATCACATTTTGAGTGCCCACTGAGAACAACCACTGTTTTTTCATTGTAAGGATTGTCTTAAAAATTACATTAATGAGGGTCAACCATAAATAACATTGGGAACTAAGACATTCAAGTCTTAAATTTGCATCTCGGCTTTGCAGATTCTCTGTGAATGAATTGCCATGGGCCAGGATCTTTTCATGGGCACTAGCATTTAATGGATATTCCTTGAACCAATGTTTTGCTTTAAGTGAAACGTATTTGCATTAAAAGCATATTCATTTCCCATGTTCCTTCGTGCACATTTGTTTTCCCTTGTTTTGGAATTCACAAAGGCTTTCATGTTTAGCTCATTTGTCCCCTTTCTGCATAATGATTTCTAGAAGGTTATATTTTAGATGGTTTAGTGCAAAAAATTGCATCCTTCCAACACCGTAAGTTAAAGGGGCTGCATTCCGCTACCAAATGGGAAAATGCCAAATGACCAAGAAAGAAAAAGCCTATTTGCACAAATAAAAGGAAAGCATATTAGAATAACTGAGCTAACATGAACCTAATATTTCACCATTGTCAGCATCTAACTTTGTTCCATCAAGAAAGTTTTGAGATAAGGACTGTCCACTGCCTTTCTGTCCTGGTTCTGTAATTTTTTCCTTGGAAGCTGATTTGGGGGAAACCACAGTAATATTGTGTAACTTTGGCTAAATAATTCGTCATCTTCTTGTAACCAACTACCTTACACAAAAGCACAGACATACATATTTTGGATAAATCCATGCTGTCTGACACCCAAACAAGAATAGGAAATGGAAAACATCCTGGGCTGAGATGCTGTAAATCATTCACATAAACTCGTCTTTATTTTTCTGAACATGATGCATATTATTCATTAGTATTTAAGCTTTTACTGTATTTTAATACATCCCTTAAAAATACATTTTTAGTATTATAACTTTTTTCTATGTATTTATCTCCTATCATCTATGGTAGAGCTTCTTGTGACCTTGACACTGTGGTATGTAGAAGTGAAAAATAACAACATTTTGATTCAGATTCTTGGTTCATCTAGCCCATAGTTTTACTTCAAACAGGGAATCCCAGAGGCATTTTGTTCATGACTAGGCTACCTGCTTTGACTTCACCCCTAAAGTTATTGGATATACCTTCTCCAAAATAATTTCATTGTTCTTTCTAACCCAGTATAGATAGCTTAATTGCTGTCAGTTTATACCAGAGCCCTTTAAAGGAGCAGTTTTAATTTGCCTTAGTTCTAGAGAGAGTGGAGGAAGTTCATAGCATTTTATAACTATAAGGGCCTCGACAAGTTCTCAAGACCGATTCCAATTGCAAATCATACCTATCCTCAAGTAGACCTCCTTATACAGACGTTGTTTCTGTTGTCTCATGTCCAATTAGTTCTCTGTTCACAACAAGATATTCCCTTTAATTTCATGGCAACTCGGCCTTTTTGATTATTACCATAGCTTTATCAAAGTTTCTTTGATTAGGCAAAATGTCTCTTTCTCATTGTCTAAAACAGTTTGGTTTTTTTTTCTTTTAAATATTGTGAAGAATTGTCAGTCAAGTCTTCTTATAAAAACCAGGACCTCTTTTCCCCTATGGTTTATACGCTCAAGTCTATGGTAATAAACTACGGCTCTTATCAAGTCTATCAGCTTGGCAATGTGGAAGTGAAGCCCGCTGGTCAAAGGTTCATTGATTCTCCCTGTGACCTCTATCATTTTATGGACCTCTAATACCATAATCATTTAACAATGGCTGACAAAACTGGGACTTGAGCTTCATGTCCCCTTGGCATTTCTGTAATACTGCCATTCGACCTTGCTGAATTGTCCATTTAAGGTGAGATTCAGGTCGCAAAGAGAAGTCTACTTAATACTTCCCACTGGCTCATTTCTTTGTTTCTGCTGGCTAACAGAAAGGGTGGTGGGGGATATGAAGAGGCAGAGAATGAATGATAGGTTCAAATGTCATATATGCTGAATCCTGTCTTCTGCTACACAGTGACTTTATAATATCCTTGTATTTATAGTCAGAAATGAAAAAAAAATCTGTCCATTTGCACCATGATGATTGGGAAGTTTTCATTACAAATGCCAGCCTGGAAACAATCCGTAGAGTCTTTTCAGGTCCAAATACCCACAAGCATTGAGTATTTCAGAATTTACTGTGCTATAAACAACTTTTACTGAGGTTTTCTTTGTGAGCATCATTCCCTAGATGCAGGGAGAAATGCAGAAAGGCATTTAGAAGGGATCACACTGGCTCTGGAAGACAAGGAGCTGTGTTGCCATCAGGCCAGGAAAGAAGAGTGGGCAATAAATTCTGTATGGACAAAGCACAAAACGATAATTGGGACTGATACATAAACATGAGAATGAATCAAAATCACTCCGTTGGAAGTGTTAATATTAGTTTCTGTTAGAACACAAGAGAGACAATGGTAAGGAGATACGGGTGTTTATATATGTTGTGATAACACATACATATACAACTATAAAGTCAAAGATAAGTAGCATAGAGTTATGTGGATAGCTTGAGGCAGATCAAGGGAGGAAGAAAGGGTGTTTAGGGATGGGTAGGTGTTGAGGAAAAGCCAGATTTTATACATACACAGGCACATGCACACACACACATGTATTTTCCTCTCCTTCTACGTATTTATATCTGTGTGTGTATTTATTTTCCCCAGCCCTTCTCATACATAGGAGACATCCACTACATACATGGAGGCTATAAATTTTCTAAATGAACCAAGCTCTTACGTTGATGATCTTAATTACTGTTCCGTGATCTTAATTACTGGGATAATTGTGGAATAGAATCCTGGACGGTGACTGTGTGAATCACTTAACTGTTACATAACAAAATATGAATGTGATTGTTCTTTTAAAGTGTGTGCGTGGGTGGTGTAAAGGAAAATTTTCTAAAAGGCAAAATCATGATATTTATGCAAATATAAATTCAACACATGTCAGATATTCTATTCATTAATTAATGTAGACATTACCAAGGTGTTACCAATTCAAGAGGATTTGAGAGAGTAAGTTTATACAATTTAATAAACAGATATTAGGATAAAATTGCTAGGTTAGATAAAAACTGGTTAAGGTCCAAGGACAGTAAACTAATCTTTGGTATTATTTAGTCTATTAGATAAAAATCACTTTCATCTCTTCTAGATATCTATAAATTAACATGCACTTTCCCTAACTCTGGAGTCTCTAATCCATAATAAACAGTGAGTCAAAATAAGTACATTCTCCTAAAAATCTTTGGGTGGACCTGGCCCGTGAATGATACTAAAAAGATGTGCTGCCTACTTTCTGCCTTATTTTCAACTTATGGATAATTTTCTTAACAGTAGTGAAAGGTATAGGAGCTCATTAAGGAGTACATAATAGAGGATTTGGATCCCACGCTATATATGTAAATAAACGCCTACATGTTTTGGGGGAAGAGAGCCTCCTTCTCATTCCTTGAGTGATAGCCAAGAGTTGAATCTTCTGAAGATGTGATTTACTTACCAAAATGTTCCACAGAAGGGGAGAATGGAGCTAGTATTTATGTCTTCCTTTGTCCCATTAGATAGATGTCTACTCATTCATTTATCTGTTCAGCGATCTATTCAGATATCTGTTGAGCATCTACTATATGCCAGGCCTTGAGAATTAAGATGAAAAAGACGAAGTCCCTGCTCTTAAGGAGCTTACATTCTAGTGGAAAAGACAACAAGTAATAAATGAAACCAGCACAGGAGTGATATAGTTTCATGTCAGCCTAAGTGTCCATCAGATGATGAATGGATAAAGAAAGTGTGGCACAATAGAACACTAGCCAGCCATATGAAAAAAAACAAAATCTTGTTATTTGTGACGGTATAGATGGAACTGGAAGTAAAATAAGCCAGGCACAGAAAGATAAGTATGGCATGATCTCTTTCATGTGGATATACAAAGTTAATCTTGTATCAGTTGAGAGTGAAATAGTGCTTACCAGTGGCTGGGGAGAGTAGGATGGCGGGAAAGAGGGATCAGGAAAGGCTGATCAATGGGTGCTAAGTTATGGTTTCATAGGAGGCAAAAGCTTTGGAATAGTCTTGCATAATAGGGTGACCAGAGGTAACAGTTATGTTGTGTACCTCTCAAAAAGCTAGAAGAAAAGATATTGTATGTTTTCACTATGAAGAAATGACAGATGACTGAGGATGTAGATGTATTTAATCCATGGTGTATATGTATATTGAAACAACAAACATGGTGCCTGAATTATTTGTATGAATTTATGTGCTTGTTTATATGTTAAAAATAATGAATATTATGAAAAAGAAAAGATAGAAGAAGCAAAGTTGGGGTGGTGAGTGACCAGGGTGGGCTTTATGTGGCAGGCTGGGAATCCCAGGAGGATTGCAGGCCCCGAAGCCAGAGGTGTGGGATTGGTGCCTGTCATTCATCTTCTGATACATGGTCCCAGCTGCAGGGTTCCACTTCTTGAATGTACTTCTGTTTCACAGTCCAGTATTTCTCCAACTCAAATTTCCATCCCCTTCTCAAGAGGTTGAAATGGAGCTTAGAGGCCCAAAGCAGCAAAAGAGAAACCTGCAAATGGTTTCACACTCAGCAAAAAGCAGAGTTCCTGAGACAGGACACTGAGGCAAGGTACAGAGTGTGGGCTTTAGATCAGAGACACCTTAGTTGGAATCCTGTCTGTACCACTTACTATCATATTTTTTCATCTGTTGATAATATGACTGCTTCCTCATGGCATCACTAGGAGAATAAATTAAACCATCTCCAAACAACTCTAGGCACGTAGGATGTGCTCAAAAAATAGTATAATTCTTATTATTCCCCATGTGGTGAGTCTATAGCACTATCTCCCTGTAGTACTGATTAGGCTCTTATATTGGTATGTATTTGCAATACATAATATTTACATTTGTTTGGGGGAATTGGTACGTATATATCTTGATCATTTTTTATCCCTCTTCCTTCCTGACACTCTTTCCCCTTCCCCTTTTTTTTGTTCCTTCCCATCTCCAAACATCTGTGTCCCTATGCTGATTAGTCTTACTAGGACTTGTACTAGTCTTGCTGCTGCCGTGTAATTCTTTAACTTTATGGAAAGATGACTGACCTGAAAGTCCACCAAGTGCATTGGTGTTGACCTAAAGTATGTGATCAAAATTATTCGAGTAGCCAATGGTAGTTTTCCAAAGAGATAGAAGTTACATGGGCTTAGTAGCATCCCTGAAACTTTAAAACTAAGCTTGGAGGTTCTTGGGTAGGTGGAGAGTTTAGAAATCATTATAAAACTTTTAATGGAGTTTTGATTGGGATCCTTCTCTTTCCTTTCCTGTCTTTCCTTTGTTTTTCTTTCCTTTTTCCTTACTTTTATGAATTGTTTCTTCTTCTGGGGAGCAATGGGTGTCAGGAGCTATTAATAACTATTTCTGATTCTAATTTTCAGTAAGATTTAGTAGGGATTAAACTGCCCTCTTGAAAAGAGAGATTAACTGTTTTCAAATTCCATGAATTGATTTTCTAATTGTTGTGGTAATAATGGTTTTTCCTCACCTGATAATGTTGCTGAAAAACATAACTGTAATTAAATTTTAAATATATCTTTAGCACTTATAGATTCTAGGGAGACTAAATTTTCTTGCAGGGAATATATTAAGAACATAACATCCTTCCATAAACCCATAATTATTATGATTAGAGGAACGTCTGTAATATATTCCATTGCAATTAAATTGCATAGCTCAGAATTCTCTAGATCTGTTTATAATGGAGAAATGAATTTTCCACAGCTGTTTGTCTGTGAGTACATCCTTCATGCAACAATGCAGCGGCCAGTATGTGCACTAAAACAACAGATGTGAGTTTAAACTTCCAAAGCTTTCAAATGTCTTTTCAAAATGTCTCATAACACAAATTGCGTAACTTTGGTACGTGAAAACCCGTTGGCTACATATGGATGAGAGTCAGGGGGCTGTGTGAGTCTTTGGGTATCTCTGTCCATCTCTGCAGCTGGTAGCAGGTATCCAGGCTTGTTCTGACTCCCTCGCAGACCCCTGAGAAGACCGAAACCCGCCGTGAACAGCATGGGGCAGCAGAGGTATTTCTTACAATACTCAGTGGCTGGTCGTCACCCAGCCACACAGCTGGGAAATATTTTCTGTGAAATGAGTGTTTATAAGAAGACTCATAGAAGGAGGGGAAGAAGGAGCGAGGGAAGGAAGAAGAGGGGAAATAATCCACATCAGGGCCAAGGCAGGGTCATACAGGATAGATCTCATCATCAAACTTTCAAGTTATGGTTAATTGACCATGAAGCTGTGGCTATTTGGGGTCATCCTTGTTGAATATGCAATGGCTACAATCAAGTTAACTGAGTATCTCCTAATCCTCACAAGCATCTTAAAAAGAAAAGGTGAATGGACTTGAATGATTCTTTCAAATCACCCAGTTATTAAGCAGAAGAGTTTGAATTTGAACCCAGGCCTTGCCTCTAAATCCATATTTTCTCAGCTCCATCTCCCTGCTTGGCTGACACTGAAGGGTGTGTCTGCACGTCCTTACATTCCAAGCCTCCCTTGGAAATAATTTCCTAATGGAGAACTGCCCTACTAATGCTGTAGTTTGTTCCAGGGTAGAATACTGACCTTCAGAGCAGACTCCTTCTACCAGCTGTCTATTTCTAAAAAGCATTTTATGATTTCCCGTTCAGTGCTCATATACCTGTCAAAAGACACTGCACAATTTATACAATTTATCCCTGGAGATCATTAACATTCCCCCACCCCGCCACGTTAGGGGCGCTCAGAAATTGAAATGTAGGCCCTCCCTCAGTGCTAGTCTTTCAGATCAGTAGCTGTCACTGCCAAGACGTCCCTTTGGAATTGCAGACAGGACCACCTTCCAGCTTCCGTGCTTATCAGCATCCCCACTGGCAGGTCTTCTGCAATAGTTTAGTTTTGCAGAATGTTCATGGGAACTTGGATGCTCTCTAAGGAAATGCCTTCCTCAAATCCCTGGCTCCAAAGGGAGGCAGCCAAACACCCACCCATCTGGCAGTCAAATTCCTTCAGCCTGAGACAGAAGGGGAATTTTGGAGGCCTGAAGAAACTGAATGGAAGGAAAATAGCCCCAAATGAGCCACACTCTGCTGGAATTAAATGCCCGGCCTTTCCCCCCAGATCCAGGATTCCAGTGCATCCTCCATCCACCCTTGGTGACTTCCATTCTCTGAACTTCTTGATTCTGTCCTTAATTTGTGCGTGGATTTGCCATTCACTGGCTGCTCTCTGGAATCTCGAGAGTGTGTGCTCCTTGCCAGCTTCAACTAATTCTGAAATGTCATGCTTTCTGTTAAAATGCCTCCAGCTTACACACAGAGATATTTCCTTTGTGAGTATGCTGTGAGCTCATGGCATAAAGAAGTTTCTGGTTTTAAAATGAACTTCTGACCTTTCCACAGGAAAGTGTGGTTATCTTCATCGAGATGCCCTTCTGTCAATTTCAGAGGCCAAGATGTCATCCTCTGACCCTGGTCACCAATCCCAAAAACAATACCTCTTCCCCGCTGTCTCCTCCCCTCTGTGGTGGTCCACTCAACCCATCCTCCACCTGCTCTGGAGCGTCTCCCTAAGGCACAGTCGCCCCACCTTCCTTCCTATGCCCTGTCCGGACCTTCGCATTTAAGGACTACATCAGCCTCTTTTCAGCCTTATTTTGGACCTTCCATAGTTGGTTGCCATTAATCTGCCATTAATAACCCCACATTATCCCCACATCACCCGAACTGGAATGATCATACATTTTGTTCACCTGTAATAACTGTGCCCATACCTGCCTGTTGACATCTAAATATTTGTGCTGGATATTCTTTTTTACCACAATGTGTCAGGGTGTTCTCTTTTGCTATGACATGTCATTCCTCCCCTTTCTCTACTCATGTGTCCCCGAAGATAAACTACATTAACAAGTCCCCTTAGTTCTAGCTTATGATTGGATTGGCCAAGGGGGACCGAGAAGGATATTGGGATGACCTCAGCCAGAGGCAGAATCTCTGACTTCTACAAACAACCATAACTACTCTTGATACCTGCTGTACTGCAGCTATAGCTGTTTCCTGGAGTCCAATAATTATATGAATCTCTCTCTCTCTCTCTTGCTCTCTCTCGCTCTCTCTCTTTCTCTCCATATTCTTTTAAGTGTAGGGGTGGTAATGCCTCTCCATTTTTGCTCGCACTAGGATGTTTCTGCCTTCCTTACTGCTTTTCTTAGCCCTGACCATTCTTTATGCATAATACTTTCTCCAAGTTACCTTCTTGACTGTCCCCTATGACAAGGGCTCTGACTGATAAAGCGTCCTGTGGGCCTAGTTTGCTCATAAAATTGGCTTTCATTCAGTCAGAAGATATACTTTCATATTCTATTTGGTGCTAGTATCAGTGACAGACCAGGGAACAAAACAGAGGCCCTGCCTTCAGGGAGTTTGTACCATTCCAAGGAAAATACGCAAAACAAACAGTTATAACCAGTTTGGTACAACTGCGGTAAAAGACAGCATGGAGAACATACAGCACAGAGCCTAGTCTGGGGTCAGAGGAGTCTTTCAGTGACATCAGCTCTCCACCATTTCTTTGTCCTTGTAGCACACAGAAAATTCTGTGTCAGTATTTCTTGTGTACACATTTTCTCTGCTGTTGCTTCAGAATGAGCTTCTGACAGCAGAAATCAATCGTGTGCTTTTACCTATATGTCTACCTTGGGCCTTAGCCAACTGCCTAGAATACTTTAGGAACTCAACAAATGTCCAGTTGAATTGGACTGACCCTTTAGAACATTGATGGACTTTGGCTCCGGCCTGCCCGCCGACAGTTTCGTGTTACCAGACTGGATGATGAGATCCCGTCTTTTCTGAGCTACTGTACTAACAGAAAACATGTTTTACTAGTTTAGAAAAAAAAATTACTGCACAGGGAGAAGCCTTCTAAACACAGGTGAAAGGTTTAGTATTGTAAACACACCCTGTTTCGTATTCTTCCCAGTAGGAGTGGCCGCCATTAATTGTCAGGGGTAACAGTCGAGTTTTCTTCTGTGCTACTTTCCTTGCGTCACAGCCTGTGTTGTGTCTAATAGCCCCATGGCTGAGCTCAGCGTGGGATGCAAATGTGTGAGAAGGAGACCTCGACTCCACTCCGGAACAAGGACTCGGAGGGAATAATTAGGCGGAAGCCTTTGCATGACGCTTTATAAACTTGAGGTACAGAAGATCCAGGCAACATCTTGCAGCAGTGAAGGTCTTAGAAAGTTACTTTGTCCAGTATACAGGACAGGAAGAGGGAGAAGAGAACCCCAGAAATGTGTTACCAGAAGTTCATAGAAACATCCCTCTTATTCCCCGAAATTATTATGGTAAAATAATTGTCATTTTATAATATATGACTTAGCAGGAGGCAAAGTAGGAGAGTTTCTCAGAAGTAAAAAAGAATAAAGTGGGAATCTAGAAAAGGAGGAGAATTCTGAAGGGCAGCATTTGTCTGCCAAACTCCATTTGCATAGAGCACAGGTTGTAAGGAGCAGTGAGTTCATCTGGGACAGATGCAAAATGTTGGGCTCCTGGTGTCCTTGTGTAAGATATGGATTAACTTTAGCCTTGTTGAGATAAATATGTAACCTACAATTTCCAAATTCTCTATTGACCAAATTGAAATAAAATGTTTAACTTCCAAACTAGTAGACTTGGGAGGGGGGTGGTATAAAAGAGGGGAAACAAATCCAAAAAAGGAAAGGAAAAAGGGGGGAAAAAAACCTAGGAAGCACAATTACCAAATAAAGAGCCAAGACTAAGATGGCATAAGTGAATCCAACTTAAAGAATCACAATCTGCATAAATGGATTATATTCTCCAGCTAAAAATCAAAGACTGTTAGATTAGATTTTGAAAACTTGACTATAAAGTATTCCTAAGAGAAACCCCTGAAAACACAAGGATGGAGGAAATTTACAAGTAAAATGATGGGAAAAGACATACTGGGGCAGTATTCCACAAAATGAAGCAGGTGGGGTTATATTAAATATTAGGAAAAGGTAGGCTTCAATATAAGAAGCATTACTACATATGAAGAGGATGACTACACATTAATAACATTTCAATTTACCAGGAAGATAGAATTCTAAATTTATATGCCTCTAATAGCATAACTTTGAAATATATAAAAAAGAAATTGCTGAAACTACAGGAAAAGTAAACATCCAAAATCACAGAGGAACATTTTCACACGTCTCTCCAAAAATTGATAAATCAGATAGATGATAAGTTAATAAGGAGATAAAAGCTTTGAAGAACATAATTAACAAGCTTGATTTATGAATACGGATAATATAATAGCCACAGAGCAAATCTCAACAGAATTCAAAGAGCCTGTAGTATAAAACCCTCACTGTATAACAGTTAAATGAAAAATTAATGGTGAAAAATAACAAAATGTGATAATTTTGAAAATTAACAAACATGCTAATTCATGAGTTGAAGGAAAGATTCAAAGTAGAAACTAATAATTGTTTAGAGCTGAATAATCATGAAAATGCTAATCTGAAAGGGGAGAAAGCTAAAGCAGTATTAGGGAGAAGCTTATAGTCCTAATGCTTATGCTAGAGACACAGGAATTCTACAAAGTTGTAAACTGAGGATTAACTCATGAAATTAGAGGGGGGAAAAAAGCAAGCCCAAAGAAAGAAGGAAAACAATCTAAGGGCAGAAACCAGTGAAATAAAAACTACTACATAGTAGGAAGTATCCACAAAGCCCAAAGTTGTCATCATCATTTCCCCCCAAGAGACCAATAAAAATGAAAACCTGATGACAAGACATATAAACCAAAAAGACAGTGATAACCATACCAGGAATGAAAATGTGACATCACTGTAGATATGGCAGTCATTATAAAAAATAAAAATATAATATTGTTGACAACTTTTTCCTATTTTGAACAAAACTCACAAATTTCTAGCAAAATGTTACCTCCAAAGTTAATTCAAAAGATCTAAGGGCTAGGGATTTAGCACAGTGATTAGAGTGCTTTCCTTGCAAGCACAAGGCCCTGAGTTCGATCCCTGGCACCACAAAAAAAAAAAAAGTTGTTACCAATAAAGAAAGCATTAGATTTAGGTGGTTTTGTAAAAGAGTTCTAGAAAATAACCAACAAGTAATTCTAATCTTACATGAATTATTCCAGAATGTAGACAAAGAAGGAGCTCCATTTTATGAATCAGATGTATCCTTGTTACTAAAACTGGATAGCCACAAGCAGAAAAGGCAAATTTTAAAAACTGTAATTTACAGTAGCACCAGAAGGTATAAGTCATCAAGGAAAGGAAAGTACCAAAATGTAAGCAAGACTATGCTGTGAAATTTCAAAAATGTTACAGAAAATTTAAATAAATAGAAACACATCAACACACCATTTCATGGATAAGAAAGAATACAATATCCTGAAAAAAGGATATAAGATCCTCCCCAAATTGATACGTAGATTAACACAGTTCTGCCCAAAATACAAAGACATTTGTTTTTAGAATTATAAAATGATTCTGAAATTTATCTGGAAGAGTCAGTGCTTAAGAACAGACAGGATATTCCTTCAGGAGAAGAGAGGTGGTGGGGGAACTTGCCCGGCCAGACTTCATGGATCAGAAAGCAGCGGCAGTGGAGACAGTGTTGTGTTGCCACAGGGGCCAGCAAACAGACCACTGGAACAGAACTAGCCCAAAACAGGGCCTCACAAATAAGGAAGCTTGAAATATGGCAAAGCTGATGCTTCAGATAGTGGGGAAATATTTCTAGACAAATAAAAAAAAAAAAAAACCTGTCACATCCTACGCAAGAATCAATTCTAATTCTAGGTGGATGCAGACTTGGAAATGAAAACCAAAACTAAAAATTTCAGAGTAGAACATAGGAAGAGTATCTTTATGATATAAAGGAATGGAAGCATTTCTTAAATAGGACATGTAAAGAACAAATCATAAAAGAAACAGTTCATAAATTCAAATTGAAAGCAAAAAGATGTATTCATCAAAACACAAATTACATGGAAAAAGATGAGCCACAAACTGGCAAATTATAAGTATAAATTTTAATGCCAACACAAAATTAATCTCAAACATATGTCAAGAACTCCCTCAAACCAATAAGAAATAGACAAGCAAATCAGTTGAAAAATGGGCAAAAGATCTGAACAGGCATTTCACAAAAGATGAAATATAACAACCGAAAACCTGATTTAAGAATACAGGCTTGATCTCATTAATAATTTTTAAAATAATAATGAAGTAACATTTTACACTTACAGAATTAGCAAAAATTCCTTTTGATAACACCAAGTGCCGGAGAAGAGGTGAAGCAAGAGAGAGACTCCTGTGCTGACAGCAGAGTGCACATACTTCGAAGGAAAATGTTTTGAAATTACGCAGTAGAATCAAACACACACCTGCTCTGCAGCCCAGCAGTTCTGCTCTAGAGAATGTCATTAGCAGCATACTAACAGAAAACTGGAGAGACCTGAATGCTCATTGTTAGGAAATGGATGAAGACAATGAGAGAATATCCAAAAAAATGAAAATGCTAAGCCTTAAATGAGAACTGATCAATCTTACGTATGTCTGAGTGAAAAAAAAAAGCAAAATGCAGAAACAAAATATACCTGAAATATATAGCCCAAAAACTGACAGTATTGTAGTTATAGTTGTGCGTATGAGCACACTTATGCATGCTTGTTAAAACTATAAAGAAAAACAAGGAGTGATTAACATACAAGCAGGACAGGCTCGTGGGCACCCGTGGAGGAAGGAGAGAATCTACAAGGGGGAGGGGAGAGCAAAAATTGGCCTTCAGGGCACAGGAAATATCTTTCTCAGGTTGAATTAGAGACATACATGTACATTTTATATTGTCACCCTTAGTAATACACATTTATGTTCTCTACAATCTTTGGTATGTATTGTGTATTTCACAATAAAATAAACTGCTAGAGGCTAAAGAACTGTGGCTAGAATCCACAAGACAGACCTAGTAGGTTTTCAAAGACGAGTAGGACAGGACGTTTCCCGGAGGCTCAGATTCAAGGCGGAAACTAGTAAAAGTGACCCTGAGGAGAAAGCTTTTAAGTGGGGCAGAGACTCCTGCTGGTGTGGTTGGAGGTTGCTAGGGATTTCATGACTGCGGAAGTAAACGAGCAATTTGAGAAGGAAAACTTGAGCAAAAGAGTATTGACCTTTTTTTAATCCAAGAAGGTACACCTCTTGCACTATTGAAGAATACAAAATAGCATTTGTTTTTTGGTTTTGGGGTTTTTTTTTATAAATACAAAGACTTTTGTGTTGATTACTCATACAAATAAAGGTTTATTCCCTCCTATAGCAAAAACAGAAGTAGGTAGTGCTGAGTCTGTTCAGTAAAGATGATTCTAAAGCAGGCTCCTTGGCCTTTCCGTTGGTTTTAGTGTAGGGGCTTTTTGTCCCTTGCAGCTTGTAACTTCTCATGTATCTTTAATGCAGCATTAGGGACATTTTCTTGACTCTTTGACAGCAAAGTAAAGGCTTTCCCAGAACTCTCCCACAGCCTGCTGCTCATGTCCTTGTAGTCACAATGTTGTCATGTGGCCATTTCTTGCTGCAAGAGAACCTAGGAAAGTGACCATTTCACTAATGCACCTAGTAGGTTAGAAGCAGCCAAGAGGGAAGGGACAAGAGTAGCAGTGGTTCTGATCAGTGCCTGTCAAAATACCCCACTCAGAATTCTTCCTCTGTTCTCCACAGGAGCCAGTCTATATGATGACGTCTATAAATATTTCTTCTTCCATCACTCCCACGGAGATACTATGACTGCTATGGATCCAAAGCAGATGAACATTGCTGCTGCTGTGTGGGCTGTTGTCTCTTATGTCGTTGCAGACATGGAAGAAATGCTGCCCAGGTCCTAAGGAGAGCAATGGAGAGGCACTCTGATCCTTCATGGCCAGGACTCCCAGGACACCCAGGGTCTGCAGCTTCAGGAAACTCACTTCACATACCAGTTTTATCCAATTCATCTTCAAAGCACAACTGTATTTCACACTTCTCTTATTCTTTCTTGATACTTTCCAAATTGTTTCTAGGATAAGGGATGGTTTGTACCACCACATAGAATCAATATATAGTAGAGACCGCAGTAAGGGCATTTCTTTAATGCCACTTCTTCAAAATATTGCTTCTCCTTAAAAAATAAACACCAGAAGGCCTCCGTTTTTATGTGTTCACTTATAAATATTAAACTAAATATAGTGAGATCAATTTTGTGGTTTATGTTATTTATTGATAGAATAATGCTTAGCATATATAAAGGCACTTGACTTTCTAATTTGTATGTTTTTATATTATATGAATTTTTTAAATGAGATATAGAATTTTAAAATTAGGAGGAAAAATGTCTTCATGTGTGAAAAAAATCCAGAATGTATAATCCATACTATATTTTACATATTTCACACATTTCTGTGAAGTCTAGACTTATTTACTCTTCATTAAAGTTGAAGCTCAGAGAGGCCAAAAGTTATTCACGGGGTTCTACAGAGCAAAACCATTGATCAGCATCTACTCTTCAGTCTCTCCCACTCTTCCTCACACAATGCCCAGCATTCAATAAAAATGTATAAAACACAGAGTAAAAAGTAAACAAAACAAGTGAACAACAATAAAAACCCTGATGGTCAAGAAATAAAGTAATTAAGAGAACCAGAATAAAAGACAATGCAGAAGTTGGAATGATGAGACAAGGAGTTTAACATAACTGTAACTAAGAGTGTGGAAGAGGGAAGCATGGACTATGCACATGAACAGAGCAAAATTTCAGGAAAGGAAACTATAAAACAGTTAAATTCAAATGTTAAAATAAAAAATACAATGTCAGAGATAAAAATTTCTTCGTTGGGCTTATAAGCAGATTGGACAAGGCTGAGCAAAGAATCAGGGAACATGAATATAGGTCAATAAAAATACAAACAGAAACACTAAGAAAGGAAAGAACAGTGGTCAGGGGATGCCAGAATGAATCATCCAAGACAATATCACGAGACAATATCACGAGGTCTAATATTCATGCAATGTAATTGGATTGCCAGGAGAAGAAAAATTATTAATTTTATTAGTGTACTAATGTATTAGGCTGCTGATCACTGGGACCAAATACCTAACATCCACTAGGACCAAATAAATACCTAACATCCACAATTTAAAAGAGTAGAAGTCTATTTGGCTCACAGTTTCAGAGGATTCAGTCCATCATCAGCTGGCTCCAAGGCAGGAACATCATGGTAGAAGGGCTCAATGGAGCAAAACTGCTCTCAGTTCTTGGTAGCCAGGAAGCAGAGGAGGGGAATAGCACCAGAGAGAAAGAGCCCAGGGACCATATACAGTACCCAAGATCACACCTCCATGACCCTCACACACACACCCAGAAGTGTGCTTTTCTAATCCCCTAGGTGGCTCTCAAGCCAATTAAATTCATGCTTAAATTCAAGTGTCACAAATAATTAAAAGGACTGAAGGATACAGAAGGGTCTTTGGTTTCTGGCACAGTAGCAGACCAGTACTGTGATTGAACTTTATACTGAAAATAACTAAAACTGCTAGATAGCATTTGAGAAACACTTTCTTAAATATATGAATCAACTGGTTAAAAAGTAAAAGATATTAAACAAAAGATAAAGACGTGTACCAAGAAAGATACACAGAACATTAAACAGCTTCCCTGAGAAAATTTAAAAAAATGTAAAAATCTTGAATCCCATTTTTGCAGACTTCCAGGGATCAGAACTTTTTTTTTTTTTTTTTTTGTGGTGCCAGGGATCGAACTCAGGTCCTTGTGCTTGCAAAGCAAGCACTCTAATCACTGAACTAAATCCCCAGCCCCAGGGATCAGAACTTTAAAAAAAAAAAAAAATCCCAGATCTGGCAAATCCCTAGAAAGAGGTACTAGACACACCCTATAAAAATGAGACCCAAAAGATTATATCTCAATACAATGGTGAACTAAAATATCTCTGAGCACTTCAAGGGAAATTACCATGATTGAATAAGTAGAGGGTCTAAAATCATTCCCACATAAAAAGTTATAAAAAATATGAACTCAAAATCAAAATTTAAAAAACAAAACAAAACAAAACAGGAACCATAACATTCTGATCAAAAGCAAACCAAAAAGACAAGAACAGAATTAACTCAATAGTGTCTCCGATATACGGAATTTTTAGGTTGAGAATTTGTATAACAATGCCCATTTTATGTTTAAGGAAACAAAAGAAAGAATTAAAAAGCAAGGGATTATAAAAATGAACAGCATATTGTAACAAGATCCAAAGGGAACTTCTAGAAATATAAACCCTAATAAATGAAATGTAAAACATCAATGGACTACTTTAATGAGAATTCATTAACTGAAAAGTAACAGTGAAGACGTTAATGAGAATTTATCACAGAAAGACAAAATTTAGAAAATATGAAGGAGCGTTTAAGAACTATGAAGGATAGTTACATTGTCTAGCATGTGTTTAATCAGGTTCCAGAAAAAGAAAATGAGGCAAAGACTTATCTGAAGAAATAATAAATTTAAAATTTCAAGAAATCATGAAATAAACAAGCCCACAGAATCAAGAAATCCAATGAATCCCAGACAGAATGAGTGAAAGGACATGGAAAAATTACAGGCCACGAAAAACAAAGAGAAGTTCTCTGAAGTAAGAGAGAAAAAAGGCACAATAATTAAGTCTTCTAGTTAATCTCTTAATTGCAAAAGTGCAAGCCAGACGATAGTGGAATAGCTTCAACGTGCTAAGAGACAATTATCTAGGTGTAGTCCTGTGCTTACTGAAAATATTTTTCAAAAACAAAGACAAAAATATTTTCAAAGTAAAAATTGAGAGAGTTTACCACCATCAGACCTTCACTAAAAGACACTTTTAAATGTGTGCTACCAGCAACCAAACACAAAGCCAGAGCTAACGCTGATGTAGTAACCACACCTGAGGAGATCGCAGGCCAAAGTCTCCCTTTGACCTTTTAGGCGTAAGTTAGAAATTGCCTGGCTTTGCATGGTAGACTTTGGGGGAAGGCCTTGCCAACCTGGGCAGGGCAGGCCAGAACATGGTGGTTTTCCAGAAGGATTTAGGAGGTGGCAGTCAATTACTTGTGACCTTCGGCCAGCCACACTCATTTGTGTAACTGTATCCTTAGCCCAGAAACCTCCAGGCTTCCTTAACTTATAAGGAAGATACTTTCCTCCACTATTAGTTCCATTCCACTTCTAGCTGCCCCTTTCTCTCCCGCCAGTCCCCTCTCCCTCCCTCCAGTCCCCTCTCCATAAAATGTCAGGCACCTTTTGTCAGGGTTGTTCGGCGATGAGATAACTGTGCCTATTTTTGCCTTTTGCTTATGTTATCTCAATAAGTGATTAGGGCGAAATAGTTACTTTCAGCTTGGCTTATTGTTCTAATTGACCGTCTCAGTCTACCAGCTTGATAGAAATAAACAGCTAAACTTGTTGAGCCTTTTCTGTTTGTTGAGTGGAATGGTAAGTTTTAAACAAATATGGACTAATAAAACAATAATGATCATGTGGTACCGTTTTAGAAAAGGAAAATAAGTTGGAAAGAAGATACTTGACTAGAATAGTGTATGAATAAGAAAGGAAGTTACTGGAATTACTGTTCTAAGGTCCTTATATTGCCCCAGAAGAAAATAAAGATATTATCTAACTTTAGGCTTTGCCATTAAATATAAATGCTGAGTTTTCTAAGGTAACCCCCAAAATAGAGGTAGATGTAGAACAACAAAACCATTCTACCCAATAAATAAAAAAAAAAAGCTCAACAAATTTGGCATTTTCAGTAACCACAATGCCATTTATCAACTTTTTAAAAAATCTCCTAAGTTTGGAAAATAAATGACCTGAAGAAATTAATAAATGACCACTAAATAATCTATAAGACACCAAGGAAATCATAATTAAAATTAAAACAGGGGCTGGGGATTTAGCTCAGTGATTAGAGTGCTTGCCTTGCAAGCACAAGGGCCTGAGTTCGATCCCCGGCACCACAAAAAAAATAAATAAATAAATAAAATTAAATTAAAACAGTTACAACTGAATAATAACTCAAAAATCTCAATACTAAAACTTGTAGAATCCAGGTTATTGGCTTATTAGAGACAAATTTACAGATCTAAATACTAAAAAATGCAAAAAAAATCTAATTCAGTCTAAGAAAAAAAAAAAAAGAGCAAGGAGGGAAAGGCTTAGGCAGAAATACAGAAACTGCCCACCGTGCTTTAGGTGGTAACATTAATATCTTGCCTTCACAAAAGGAGGCAAGTTATAAATGGAAACGTGGTTTGGAAGGCACTACTCGGCGGCCCGCATAAGTGATAACTCCTACAATAGTGGCCCTCAAGACACACAAGGAAATATTCTGATTTAATATTGATCATGCAGTTGGTGTCTTCCAACTCAATCCAAAAGACTAATTTTCTGGGTTCTGCCGGATTGGTGAAGCACACCCTAGTTCTTCAACCACACTCTATTAGATGAAGCGACCACCATATTTAGTCTAGGACTAATTCTGCCCCAGTACTGTGGCTCAGTACTTCTGAGTATCCAATGCCTCCTGAGTTAGGAGGTTTTCCTCTAAGACTGGAACAAGAATCACTTCTGTCTTTGTGTGCGTTCCTACCATTATTCCCTGCATTCTTTCCAGTTGGGTCTTCCCCCAGCCTCTGTTAGTTTCCTAAAATCCACACACCGATGAGTAGTTAGCAGTAGTTAGCTGAAGACACTAGAGGAGGTGGGAGCCTCTGCGGATCTCTAGTGTTCTCTCCCAGGGCGGCTCTCACCTCTCCAAGACTGCGCCCTGTGAACCAGCTGCCTTGGCCTCATGGACAGATGTCTCAACTCATGGTGCGCTCTTCAACCAGAAACTCTAGTGAAGCAGCCATCATTCGTACTCATGTATCTTCTGTTGCTGGGGCACCATTGCCCTTCATTTCCTGATGTCTGGTATTTTGGAAACTGTTGTTTCATATGTCTTATTTGGAGTTGTAATTGTTTCCTGCATAAACCTGTGTGGTGATACTTGTTACTCCTGCTTGGTAGGAGGTTGACGTAACATCACTAATCTTTGTCTAATACCTACACCCATGTTCCTTTTCCAATTTATGGCCTCTATAAATTATCAGACTCTAAGGGTTCTCTAGGTTGTATGGTAATGATTCTTTATTTTCAAGAGTTACTTTCTAGAAAGAATATACAGATACTTCTGGATTTCTGATGAGGTTACATCCCAATAAACCTAACCAGGCCTGTAATCCCAGCACTCTGGGAGGTTGAGCAAGAAGGTCACAAGTTTGAGCCCACTCTGGGCGATTTGGCAACTTAGCAAGACCTTGTCTCAAAGAAAGAGTGGGGGTATGTAACTCAATGTGAAGACCTTGGGTTTAATCCCAGTACTGCAAAAAGGGGAAAAAAGGTTGCATCCCAATAAACTCATTCATTGTAAGTCAAAAATATGAGTTAAAAATGCATTTAATACACCTAATTTACCGAACGCCACAGCTTAGCAACACTGTACATTCTAGGTATTGGCTATTTATCCACGATCATGTGGCTGACCCACTGCCACTGTCCAACATCAAGAAAGACTGTGATATTACACCAGCCTGAGAAAAGATCAAAGTCCAAAGCAGTTTCTACAACAGGCATCTCACTTTTACACCAGTTGAACCATCATAAATTGGGAAGCCATCTTATCCAATTTTATGTTTAGTTCTAAAAACTTGTAGGCTGACCAATTGCCTCTTTTTTGCTCCCCAAGAGGAGAATTTTCCATCTTAAGGGACCCAATTTCTTCTGTTTTCTTCAGGAATATCAGAGAGCAACCTCACTCCTGAGTGCTACCTGCTGGGCATGGGGCCCCTCAAAGCAGCACCTTCAGATCCCTGCCATGCAAGCCCAAAGGAAGGGCCATTTCATCTTCTCTGCCCACTACCAATCCCTCTGTATTGAGTCAGACATTTTAAGCTTCAGGGCAACTGTAAAGGAGGAAAACTGTCGCAAAACTGTATTTCAGTCTCCAATTCCCACCTGCTGGGAAGATTGTCATTTTCTCCCCACAACCTGCCTCCTGGGTCATGGCACCCACCTAATTGCAATGGAAAGCTAGACCCTTTCTCTAACCCGAACTTTGGCACAGAATTATTTAGGTAGGTTTAGTGTAAGACTGCCAGTACCCAGAGCCACTTCTAAGTGCCTCTGAAGAAATGAATCTGACTCCCTTTGCCTATCCCCATAAAGTTGTCTATTTCTCTGATAAAAAATAATAATTATACAGGGCCAAATGATAGCAGAAAAGTCAGTTTACCACCTGGCTCCTTTATGGTTTCCTGACTGGAAAATGGAAGGACTGGGTTGGGGGGCAATGTGAAGGGTGTATTAGTTACTTTTCTAGAGTCAATGGTTTGCAAGAGAGCATATTTAATACAGGACATTTATAAATTACAACATTTACACACACAAGCCAAATATGAGAAGAATGCAGATCATCTATCTATGCACCAGAGACCTGAAAGATCCAATCAAGGGCTGGGAGCCCACAGCACTGTCTTACGTAAGTCCATGTCTACACTAAAAGGCTGAAGAAATCTATACTGGAGCCAGGGTACAATGCTCACAGCAGGGATGATGACCAGAGCTCCCTGAAGCAAAAAGCAGCCATCCTCGATGACAGCAAGGCCCAGAGCGCCTTGGGCAATAAGAACAGCTGAGTTCCCTTTGGGAGAACCAACTGCAACAGAGCTTCTCCTGGGAAACAGTCATCACCTATCTTCTGTTCCCATTCTCCTTTATACCATGTTGGCAGTAATCTTCAGGTGAGTCTTCTACACCCGGAACCACATCAACTCAGTTCAGCTGGGTGTTCCTGCTCACGCTGACCATAGTCAGTCCACCACAAATGGGTACACATTGGGGGGATATTGGGGACTGAGGTTATCAGCAACACTAATAATAGGGGAGGCACAAAGAGTATATGAGAATTGGAAAAAGAAAAAAGTATAGAAGAAGAAATACAGAGAGGTCTGTGAGGTGGTTTTTCTCATGACAACTCTACCTGCACATTATGGTTGCCAAGGTTTACTAGGTGGCCTTGAAGCCTGGTCTGTGTTATTGAGTGACCATAGCAATAGTAATTTGTAAATACAATTCTCTTATTCTCCACAAATTGTTGTAAAAGGAACTGTTCATCTCCTAAGAAATGATGTATCAATCGAGTGGTAGCCTGTTTGCTACACATGCAGCTGCTTTCAATTTGACTTTAGGGTCAAGTTGCTTTTCTGATTCATCTGGCTGAGTAGACTTAAGTGCAAATTGAGAAGAGAAACCCATTTAAATATTGTGTAATATGAAAAGGGTGAATTCTGGAACAGAGAAAGGAGAGGATTAGAGGGAAAGGAGGTCGATTGCTGATTTTGCCCTTGACATTGTTAAGATGTGGTTTTTGAGAGTTGTAGTGTATGTGTGAATGATGTGGAGTTTGAGTTCCCCGGAGTGTTCCACCCTCCTCACAATAATTACACTAATGACACCAAGAGTGTTTTGGAAATTCTCTTGCGTCTACACTGCATATATTACATTGCCACAAGGTCCTATTTGCTCAGTATGCTCCTTTCATAATAATTTGAGATGCTTCCCATTTACCTTGAGTAAATATCAAACACATCTTGATATCTATATCTGTCTCATGAAATATACATCTTCTCCAGTGGTGCCCAAATGATTAATTTACAACTATATGATGATTAGCATAAAAATCTCATCACGACATGAGATAGAAATGTTATCACTAATTGCCCTTCCAAGTGAAGAATGTTTGCTGCATAGAAATTAATGATGCATGCTTACTTCTCAATTCTCCGTTAAGCCAGAAAAACCCAGACTGCTTTCAGAGCAGAAAGAAATTACCTTTGAAGTTTGTTTTTATTTTTTTCCCTTTCCCTTAGATGCTCCACAATTAACCGAAAGAAGGATGGGAGGCGATTGTTAATGAGGTTTAGACAGTTGAACTCAGCTCGCATCAAATCAGATCTTCCAATCAATCCATTACTCGACTCCAGGCAAAGACCTTTTCCCTGGACATTAGAGCCTCCCTTTAGCCTTGAAATTTGACAGATAACAACTTATACATTTGCAGCATATGCTAAGAATGTTCACATTTTTAATATAACTAGTGGTCATTCCGGGTCTGTTCAACCAGCCACACAAACATCTACGAGTTTGATGGTACCTCACAAAGTTTTGCTTTATTTCCCAGATTTAAAGAACATTTAACTGTTCTTTGAATCTTGATGATAAAGTCAAGGCCTGGTCCAATCTGTTCTCTTACTTTTAAGCATCAGCTAGCCTGGCCCAGAGATTTTCCCAAGCTAGGCTTGTCTTTGTGTCCACCCAATCACGCCCATCCAAACTGTCATCTGCATGCATTGTCACTAATACCGGCCCTGAGCCAATCATGCTGCTAAGAATCTTATATGCATTTTCTCAGTGAACCCTCACCCAATGCGATGAAGTTGGTCCTATTTTAATACCCATTTTAGAGATGAGAAAACTTAAGTATACTGCTCATAAGTAACTTTTTTACAGAACTGATAAAATATGGCTGAAATCTAGAAAATTTACATCCACATATCCTCCTTATACAAGCACAAGTTCTCTGGATAGTGGCCCTTCTAGTCTTTACTGCACGAATAAATTCTCCTTAACTGCTGCCATTTCCATTTCACTGAATAGAAAACTGGATATGAACACTGTCGTACTTTGGCCAAGGAAAGGGAGGCCCTGGCTTGGCCTCCCGGTTTCAGAGGGACCCACTTATTGTGAAAACATATCAGTAATAAGTGTACTGAGGGACACATGGGTGCTTCTGCTACAGGGCTGGCACTGGGGGCCAGCACAGTGTGACTCCCGACTCAGCATCCACATTCAAACTGATGGCATTTAGACTCAGAAGACAGGCCTGCCTTTGAGAGAAGACTGTGTCCAAATGCTGCGAAGAGAGACGCTGCTTTAGAGCTGGAAGAAGATTTGAGAAACAAAAGTACCCAGGGAGAAAAGGCAAAATCATTAAATTGTCAAATCTTTCCTCTCCGAGACCAGGACAGCAATAGAAGCTCTCTCAATGATGTATCGCTTCCTGGCAGAGTCAAGCATCTTCTATTTTCTTGGTGCACATCACGTTCCAACTTGTGGCTCTGAAGGTATTCATGAGTTAGCACGGCATTTGCAACAGTCGTACATGGAGGTGTGTTGCCATATTAAATAATTTGTATTCCTTATAAATTTGAGTATGTTAGTCTTAGGCCTTATACTTCAGAAACGTAATATTCATAACTTACATTGACAATCAGATGAACATGTCATACTAGAAATGCAAATAGTTTTATAAAATTAATAATACTTGACAAATACTTTGAACTGTAAGAAAAGTGAGCTTTATTTGAATATTTTTATTTTAAAACAGGATGTCTATTAATTATAACTTATGTATCCTCTTCATCCAATAGTTAATTGTTAAATATTTTTAAATTAATTTAAAATACACATAAAATTTCCCAATTTACCATTTGTAAGTGTACAGT
The DNA here is from genome assembly GCA_004026905.1 of Hystrix cristata. Lineage (NCBI taxonomy): Eukaryota > Metazoa > Chordata > Mammalia > Rodentia > Hystricidae > Hystrix > Hystrix cristata. Next base: position 37,484 of record PVJO010009051.1, read on the forward strand.
TCAACAGCATTAAGTTGTGCAACCATTACCGCCATCTATCTCCAGAACTGTTTTCATCTTGCAAAACTCCGTGACTGTGAAGCAGTGACTTCCCTTTCTCCACTCCCTATAAGCCCCGGACACCACCTTTCTGCTTTCAGTCTCTGAGTTAACTGCTCTACATATATCATATAGTGGTATCGGGCAGCATTTGTCTTTTTGAACTGGCTTATTCCATGTAGCACAATATTTTCAAGGTTCATCCATGTTATTGCATGTGTCACAGTTTCCTTCTTTTTAAGAAGAACTAACATTGCAGTCTGTGTTTTAACATATTTTGCTTCTCTGTTCATCCACTGATGGGCACTTGGGTTTCTTCCACGTTTGGGCACCTGGGAATAATTCCGCTGTGAACATGAGTATACACCTACTTTTCTGAGACTTTTCTTTCAATTCATTTGCATATATATCCAGGTCTTTTTAATTTTTGGAGAAACCCCTATATTGTTTTTCAGAGTGGCTGCATCATTTTACATTCCCATAAACAGTGCACAAATATTCTAACTTCTGCACAACCTCATCAACTTTGTTGCTTTTCTGGTTTTTTAAACTGCAGCCATCCTAACTGATATGAGACAGTACGTCACTGTGGTTTTGATTTGCATTTCCCCAGTGATGTGGTGGGTCAGCATATTCTCCTGTGCTTACTGGCTATTTGCATAGCTTTGGGAAAAATCTCCATTCAAGTCCTTTGCCCACTTTTTAAGTCAGGTTATTTGGTTTTGTTGTTATTGTTACTGTTGTTGATGATGATTGGGGGAGTTCTTTGCATATTCTAGGGATTAACCCCTTATTACAGATCTGATTTGTGAATATTTTTGCCCGTTCTGTAGTTAGCCTTTTCATTTTCTTGATTTTTTTAATGCACCAAAGTTCATAATTTTGATGTAGCCCAATTTATTTTTTCTTTTGTTGACTGAGCCATTGGTGTCATAGCTAAGAAATCATGCCCAAAGCCGACCTCATGAAGCTTTTGCCCTGTGTTTTCCAGGAATTTTATAGTTTTAGCTCTTATGTTCAGGTCTTTGTTCTATTTTGAATTAATGTTTGTATATGGTCCAACCCATTTCCAACTTTGCCATAGTCCAGTTGCATTCTTTTCCATTTTGATATCCAGTTCTCTCAACAACATTTATTGCAAAGACTATCTTTTTTTCCATCATACGGTCTTGGCACCCTTGCCAAAAATCATTTAACTATGTATGTATGGGATTATTGGGGGGATTTCTAGTCTCTCTCTGTTGATCTATATGTCTATCTTTATACTAACACTATACTATTTTCATCCCAGTAGCTTTAAAGTAAGTTTTGAAATCAGGAAATGCGAGACCTCCAGCTTTGTTATTTTTCAAGATTGTTTTGGTTATTTGGAATTTGTTGAGATTCCATATGAATTTTAGGATGGATTTATCTTTTACTGCAAAAAACATCTGTGGAGCCAGGCATACTAGTGCAAGCCTATAACCCTTGCACTCTGGGAGGCTGAGGTGGGAGGATCTCAGGTTTGAGCCCACGTTGGGCAACTTAGCAAATTAGTGAGACTCTGACTTGAAAAATGAAAATAAATAAATAGGTAAGACCTGGGGATATAGCTCAGTGTGATGGCTCTGTTTCAATCCCTAGTAACGCACACACATGCACACACACACGTGTGCACGCATGCACACACAAATAATTACAAAAGCAAAAAACAAAAAACCACCATTGGGATAGGAATGATACTAACTCTACAGATCTCTTTGGATAGAATTGACATCTTAAGAGTATTAAGTGTTCAATTCATGAGTAAAGATGTTTTTCCATTTATTTTTGTTTTCTTTAATTTCTTTCAGAGCTATCTTATCATTTTCAGCACACAAATATTTAACTGCCTTGGTTAAGTTTATTTCTAAGTATTTTTTTCTTCATGATCCTATGAAAATTGGAATTTTTCCTTAATTTCTTTTCAGATATTCATTGTTAGTGTGCAGAAATGCAAATAATTGTTGTGTGTTGATTTGTACTTCTAGACTCTGTTGAATTGATTTCTTACTTCTAAGAGTCGTTTCTGTGACGTTTTCAGAGTTTTCTACAATAAGATCATGTCGTCTGTGAATAGAGATAATTTACTTCTTTCTTTCCAATTTGGATGCATTTTACTTCTTTTTCTTGACTAATTCCTCTGGCATTAATAGTTAATTTTGAGTATTTTAGAAGAAAGATAATTTTTTTGAGAACATATATAAAATATTTTTACTTACATTTACTTCAATATACACTCTTACTAAACATATTCAAATGTTCTATTTTTGTATAAAAATGCATTTTATTTTTTTAATCCTTTAAACATTATTTTCAACAGAACACAAATTGTGTAGAAGAAATTCATGATTCTGTTAAAGACAAGAAAGTAAATTTGATGGAAATACATAATAAGTTGTGAATTATCTATATCTTTATTATTTTTGAGGCATTACTGGTCCAGTAATAGAATAGGTACGCATGGAAAATAAATAGTAACTGCATTCAACTATCTTTGATATTTTTCTGACTTTCATTAATAATGAAAGTATATTTGACAAGGCAATGTGCTAAAAGATATATAGTTTAACAGTTTGTTACTTTTCCTTTATAACTTTTAAATATTTAAGGATATTTAAGTTACATCAAGACTATCAGGAACAGGCAGCCTGGGCTAGTCTGCTCCTCAGTCTTCTCCCTGCCCAGATGTGAGGGGCAAGCATGGATTATAAGTTATGTAAGTTATACTTTGATGAAATAACCTATTTCTTGCTTTGCAGACATGATCTTCACATACAACCCCGTCTATGTACTCCTCTGCTTTACGGGATAAAGCTCATAACGTGGAAAACCCTGCATGTTCTAACCTTGCATTCCACTCAAATTCAGTTTATATTGTTCCCGTCTTCATTCTGGCCACGTTGGCATTTTTTCTAGTTCTTCCAACATATCCCCTCCTCCCCTGAGAACACTGTATATCTGACTCCCTCTATGTGATGTTCTCCTCCATACCCCCTTCTTTGTCCAACTAACTCCTGCCCATTATTCAGACTCATTTCCCAGGCCCCTTCCTCTCGGGATCCCCCTTTGAATCTTTGGACTTGATAGATATCAAGTGAAAATAATTGCTACAATGGTCAGGAATAAAAGCTAGCAGCTATTGAGTATTTGCTATCCAACACTAAAAAAAGTAAGCACTTCATGTATATTAACTCTAAATTCTCACAAAAGCCTCCCTTCCAACTTTAAAAAATAATCAAGTCAAAACTTTAAGTCAAGTCACTTGCCCAAGGTCACATTGTTAATTAGAGATAGTCCTATGATTTTAATCAAGATGGTGTAACCACTGGGCCTATGTATTTAGCCATAGTGATTCCCCCGATGAGGATCCTCATTCATTCATCCTATCCTTCTTTAAGTTTCCCCCACGTACATGGTGCTGTGAAGCACTGCCGGTTTGCATGGCAGGCAGCGGTAAGATAGATAAAGGATCTTGTTCCCCGGAACTTTGTTGTAGATGGGGAGAGAGACCATGGAAAACAAACAAACAAGATATTCCTGTGGTAGAGCTGAACAGGTTCTATGATAGAGTGTAACGGGGAAGGCCTGCTATTGACTGGAGGGACCCAGACGTCCTCTCTAACACACATGGCCACAGACAGCCATCAGATCTGAGTCTTGAAGGATAATGAGGCACAGAGAACTATTTGCCCTGGCAACAGAGGTCCTACATTTTAGCTGGAATGAGGACTATATTCTCTCTCCTGTCCCACTTTATAATTAGACACATGTAATTAGCCATATGACCAAATTCTGGCTAAAGAGGCTCCATATGACTGGAATTGGCATAAGAAACTTCCAGAAAGCCTCCTTAAGGGAAGTTATGGAAGTGAGAATGCTTTCTTCCTCTCCATCCTCCTTCCTGCTGGAAAGAAGTAGCATCAGCAACAGACTTGGACTATGGCGTGAACTTAAGAAAGATGCCACATGGCAGAACAGTGGATAGGAAGGGGTCTGGGTCCCTGGTATGCAGTACCATGCCAGATCTGCACTGACCACCTCAAACTGAATGGAGCATGTTTCCCCCTGAAGGGTGACTGCACTTCTTTACCCTTCTGAATATCTAATGCTGCTCTTTGTGAAGTGTAGATGACAAGCTTCATGTACTAGCTTTCGGTCACTGCGGTGATTAATAAAACTTCCTCAGGAAGTCACGACAACCCATTTGGTTGCAGTTGCAACCAACTCCCAATCACAGGAAGTGGGCGATTTCCCTTTCTCTCACACATGACCTTTAGAAGGTCATGGGAAGGTGTTCGTCAGACTGGAAGGGCTACTTACTTGATCAGATGGCACCTGCCTCACTGACAAAGTTAAAGTGCCACTGTGCAGATCTCTGAGAAACATCTGCGTGATACATTAGTGATTTCACAAACACATTCAAATGCTCAGATAAAGCTTTAGATGTCCCTGATCTTTGCACTTCCAAATGGCGGCTGAACAAACAGAAATCCGTCTTCTTTGAAACCCTTCAAAGCGGTGACATTGCCTAAATCAGTTTGTTGATTGTTCTCTGAAAGGTCAGGAGAGGATTTCTGTTGGTTCAACTCACCAGAGACACTTTCACATTCTCTTCTAGGCACATTTTTTCCTAGGAAATTTAAATCTATAATTTATCTGTTTGATAGGCAAGTTTGAATCCCCCACAGAGACTTGGATGCTTTTTCTAAAGAACAACAGTGAATGTTTTCAAAACTGCTGTATAAACATTCTATTAGGAAATGGTAAATAGAACTTACCATCATGGCAGTAAATGGTCAAGGGCAGGAACTTGTTCTCCTACCAACATATCTAAAGCTCATGAAGTCACACGTGTGGTTGTCCTTATGTCAGGATATTCTGAGAGTTACTTTTTCATTTGTGTGAGCCAAAGCTTGGTCATGTTGTAGGAGGAATCTAATGAGTAACTATTTTTCAACTAGTTTAACTAAGTAGTCACCCCTTGGGGCCAATGCTCACTTTGTGCAAAATATCATAGAAACTACCTTGTAAGGTGATAAGCTAAGAAGCTGAAGCTGTGGGGTCTTCTCTGTCACTACATCTCTCTTAATCAAGACTCTATAAGTAAATGGCTAAAATACATTTAAATGACCTTCAACAAAAAGCAACGTAGTGGAAAAATACTGAGTTATGCAAGGACTCAAGGTCTTGGACACAGCAAGTTTTTAGGAACTGAGCCAGCGACTGGTCCCTGCTTAGCCATGCTTCCCAACCTTCTTCACCTCCAAATATTACATAAACTGTATTTCTATGGTCCATGGGGATAAAATAACGAGGCTGCTCCATGCAATAGAAAGTGCCTTACTCCTTGGCATACTGACCAGCCACCCAGACAAAGCCCTTTCTTTATTCTCGGGGTTCCCAAGTTCTTAGGAGACAATCATGGCCATTATTTACTGAGCTCCTTCCTGAGTGTGCCAAGCACTATTCCAAGCACTGTGTGGGCCTTTTATTCCCTTATCAAGTCCTCATACCATCCTCTGTGTCAGGTATTATATTTTCTCACTTTATAGACAAGAAGCTGTAACTTGCCTCAGGTCCCGGTCCACGGTGGAGACAGCAGTTGAATGAAGTTTAGCTCCAGTTTGCCCTGACCCCTCAACCATAGTGCCCCAGGCAGTAAAACCTATAAAAGGAAATAAACTGATTGGCCGAGTTTGAATTAGATTCTCATCCCAGGACCAATCAGTGATGCGAAGGGGGTGAGTCAGACTGCCTAACCCCACACAAGGCCAGAGCCTGCTGCACTATCACTGAAAAATGCTCTCTCCTCCTCACTTTTCAGCTTGGCGTGGCCACAGGATTCATAGGTGGGAACCAGCTGGACTGAGGAGAGGGTGAAACAGGCACAGACTGGAGATGGAGGCTTAGACAGGAAAGACTTCCTGGAGCTGTAATGCTGTGCAGTAGATATATATGGTGTTAGCTGCCACATACAGCTAAGCAGGTCAGCAGGCCCCAGGATCACATCCTGCCACAAGCAGCTGATGAGCTCGGCTCATGGTCACATGCCACCAGTTTCTGGCCTCTTCTGTAAAACAGCACTCACTAATGGTGTCCGCATTATAGGATCATCCTGCAGAGTATGTGCAGAAACACTTTTCAGGAACCTGAAACATGTCCTCCGTCAGCAGTGAATATTAGCCTTCTTAGCACAATCATCGCCAACCCGACTGCTCTTGTAACTAGAGCTGGAAGATGCCATGCGCACTTGTGTTGCGGGGTTGTGTGTTTAGTAGATCCGATAGATGCCACACTCACTTTTGTCGTGGGGTTGTGTGTTTAGTAGATCCAATGGGATCTATGTGGTAGCAGGTTGTCTGTTGGAAGTTTCAGCCCTTTCCTCTTGGCCTCAATAAGTGTGTCCCTGGACTCACAGGTGACCGTGTAGCTTCTTGATCTTTGAAGGCTTCCGAAGGACAACATCATTCTTGGAATTAAATTCTCTGAAATCTTAGTATCCAGATACTCACAGTCTGATATTCCCAAGACTTTGTGAGGACACTGTTTGCAATTGCAGAACCCATTTAAATGGAGATGAACTTGATTTAGTTGTTGTTGTTAAAATAAATAAATAAAAGGGAAGAAGAACGAGAAAATCAAATACAGGTGCAGTGGGACCATCCTCAGTGTAATAAAGGTCTTTCCCATTAGCTTTCTAAACAACTTTCAGGCTGCTGCTACTCCTCAGAAAGGCTTTAAAAATGCTTTGGTTTCATACGTGGAAAGAAGCCCTCTAGGTGATTTACTGGCTGGCCTACATTAGAGGCATAGCTGTAAGAACCATCAGCTATAAAAAGAGAGATTAATTACAAGGAGAACTTCGTGGCCTAAGCTGAGGGAGTCACACTGATTCACAGTGAGGGTGCTAATCAGGAGGCCACATTTGGTGGCCACTGCCCTCTCTCCAGCAAGGACTCAGGGGTATAGTCTGATGCCATTTGTGGAATATGTGTTTACGTAGTGACCAGGAGCCCTGTAGTGTTGGGTTCATTATCTTTGGGAATTATTGTCCATAAGAATTCATTAGCTAAGTGACAGGGGAGGGCGATGGGATCAACTGGCAAGATTCAGCAGAACCTCTCCTTCTATAAAATTTGGATCTTGGTAAAACTCCAGTCAGACTTTGCCCAGGACTGGCTCCTTGATTCCTCTGTGTTGGTAAATAGACCCCACATTATAAGATCTCACTCCTTGTTGTTATCCACCCCAAATGATTCCGTGATCAGCTGTGCCTTAAAGCATACGGATCTGAGCAGCACTTTATTTCCAAGAAGGTGCATGAGTGTTTCATTTAGAAGCTCTTGAAAACAAAATTTTGTTTTGTCCAAAACAGTTTTTTTTACCCAGAAGCTTAATTCGTAACCCGTCCCCCAACCCCTGCCAATATTCTGAGGACAAGTAGGTATACAGATGCTCCATTTTTATGTTTCCAACATATATAACTTCTTACTCATAACACTGCAGATCAAATTATCTTTTAAGAACACCTACTCCGCTACGTTAGCACAGGATGGAACTGCACCACTGAACTTCTTTGTACCCATCTGGCAATTAAGGTAATTGTATGACCTGCCATGTAATGAAGGTCTTATCACAGGTTAATAAAGATTAATGCATTTCTACCTTCGGTGTTTAGTTTTTATCAACATTCAGCCTAAGTACTTTTAGCTTTCAAATACTTTACAGTTATTGATGTTCATAAGGCATTCCTACTTGAGTACACCCAGGGCAGTGTGCAGATGTGGGACAGACACCGTTTCGGAAGCCAGCAGGATGCCGTGGCTAAAGGCAGGGTTTCTGAGCCAGCTTTCTCATGGAGTTGATTCCTGATCTGCTATCATTTATGCTGTTGATCTCAGCAAGTTACATCTCCCAGCTGCATCTTACCCATCTCTCCGCAAAACTGAGATTAAAACTGTTTCACCTCTTTGTGAGTGTGGCTTATTTCCTACAACATGGTGATCTCCTGTTCCATCCATTTTCCTGCAGTGACACGACTTTGTTACCCTTTATGGCATACATGTATATGTACATGTATATCATCAATTGCATTCATCAGTTGCCAGGCACCTAGCTACTGTGAATTGCACTGCAATAAACAATAAACATGGGTATGCGTGTATCTTTATAGTATGACTATATAATATATACTACACTAGTATAGTATGATATGACTATATACTATATAGTACGACTTGACTTTCATTATTTTAGGTATAACATGTCAAGCAAAATAACTCCAATGCAGAAAGACAAATATTGCATGTTTTCTCTCATATTTGAAATCCAGGCGAAGAAAGAGATGACATGAAACTAAAAGGTAGACTAGTCAAGAAGAGGATCTGGAATGAATGACATATGTTATACACATGTACACATATGCCAAAATAAAACTCAGCAGTCTGTATAACTAATACGCACTAGTAAAAACAAATTGTCTCTACCTCATAGGCTTCCTGTGAAACATTATGTAACTTTTAGAACAATGCCTAGAACACAGGCGTTCTCTTTAAGAAACTGTTGTTATCATTCAGCAAGAACAATGCAAAGAACCCGAAAGACTGGGGAGGCAGCTACCATGACTCCAGGAACCAGGACTTGTGTTTTGGTTCTCACTGCCATGACCTTCCAGAACTGAAATATGCAGAACACTAAAACATTTAGGGATCATCTTAGTTGGCACTGATTTCACAAAATATTATAGACTGGGTAATTTATAGGGAATAGAAATTTATTTCTTACAGTTCTGGAGGCTGGGGAGTCCAAGATCAAGGGCCCTGGCACTGGGTGCTAATCAGGGTAGCTCTCTGATTTCCAGAGGGTACTTGATTGCTGCAAAGGCGAAAGGGCAAGAAGGCCGAATGCTGTGTGAAGCCTGTTAGAGAGGTCTTAATCCCACTCGCAAGGGCTCCAGCCTGATGACTTAACGCATCCCAAAGGTCCCACTTCTCCATGTTATCATGTTGGTGATTAAGTTTCAACACATGAACTTTGGAGGGGACGACAATTTTCCAATCATAGCAGTGAGACATTCATGACTTTCTTCCTCGAACTCACCTTTCAGGCTTTACCCTAGAATGTGTTTTGGAGAACATTTAGTTCTGAATGACTTTTTAGCTCACAAAACATAGGCAAACCATCTTTAAATGTATAAGTGTAAATAAGTAGCTAAGAAGCAAAATGTTTCATTGCCCTAGGTAAAACTTATGGGATGCGTTAAACATAAAATAGGTACAGCAGTTAGGAAGTAAAGTGTCCGTGTGTTAAATCCAGATAGAGAAGGATGGAAGGCCCAAGGGATACCTAATACTTATGACGTACCAGATAAATATGACTAAATATGAAAAGGCACATAAGACTAAGTATCAAAATAGATGTGAGCATTTAATATTCATGATCTCCTAATTTGGCTATAGCAGTGTTGATGAACCTTTTAGAGCGTTCAGTGATACAAACAGCTTGCTGCAGCACACATGCCACAAGCTCACCACCGCTCCCATATAGTTTCACTTATTTTCTGTCCAAGAAACATAAATAGAACTTATAACCACTCGTGCAGCTAATTAGCAAGCGATAGCTGTGGCCAGGCATTGTCCTTACAGCTCTCTAACAGAACAAGTATGTCACACTGGCCCAAGGCAATCTATCTGTGGGGCCCTGTGTGAGGGCGCACCAAGATTGCCCTTGTATTCAAAAATTTGCAAGAAGGATTCACAGAAATCAGAGAAGTAGTTATACTCACGGTTATACTTGACTAAAGCAAAAAGAAACAAATGAAACTCAGCAAAGCAAAAACTTGCATACTGCAAGGGCGACCCTGTTATGATTGATATCTGGATGTCTCCCCAAAGCCCCATGCACTCATAGGCGGCGCTTTTGAGAGGTGATTGGATGTTCAGGGTGTGATATTCATCAGTGAATTAGTCCACTGATGGGTTCATAGCTGCCTTGCTGTGAGGCGGTGTGATCTGGTCAGAAAAGGTGAATCACTGAGGGTGTGGCCTGAAAGGGTTTGTCTCTTCCTCGCTCCTCCCTTCTTCACTCTCTCCCTGCTTCCTGTCTGCCATGCCGTGAACAGCATTCCTCTGCCAGTCCCCTCTACCATGCCTAGAAGTCACTGTGGACTGAAATCTCTACAGTGAGCCGACACAAACCTCTCTTCCATTAAGTTGTGAGTGTCAAGTATTGAGTGTCAGCGATGAGAAAGTAACTAAGACAGACCTAGTGCAGGCTTCGGTTGTCTTCTCCCAGGGGAGCTGCATAAACAGCACATAATTCTCCCAGCAATGGTATGTGGCACCACATACAAAGTATCACCAACCAGGAAGTTCAATCAGAGCCTGGTATTCAGAGTTTTCATTGGGATTCAACCACAGGAAGTGCCTGTGTAACTTACTTTAGCCACTCAGACCCCAGCTCCCCAGAGGTCAAGGGGATATGACACGACCTGAGGCTCCTGCCTAAATCTCACTGTTAGCAAAAAATGCCTGGTGTGACCCAGGGCCCAGGTAAGCAAAGACACTCGTACTGGCACGAGGGTATTCCACGGGCTCAGAACTGGTCCCTGTAAAGGTCAGTTCTGTTTTGGGGACGTGAAAGACTTGAATTCCAAGCCCACTTGAATACACCCTTCATTGCACGGTGATGTCCTCTACCCAACTTGTTCCTGATCCTTGCAACCCATCCCTCTGCTGTTTCTTCCGGCTGTGTTGAAATGATTTAGCAAGGCTTGCGACTTGGGTGTTTCAGTTTGCTTGGTGGGATAGCTTGCCTGACAGTGTTTTCAGAGGTCACCATTTCAGGCACTTGGAACTATTTCTCTCAGCCCATGTTTTGACTTAGTCATTTGTTGTCAGTGGATAGAAAGGAGTGATACAATAGTCAGTTTTTGCTGAGATGTGCCACAGGAGCAACAATACTGATGCTTGCAACAACCATGATTTCTTCTCCACAGGCCTCTCTTCCCTCATGACTATCGGCAACTCCAAACTGACATACTTACAGCCTGGTGGTCCTGGCTGTAGGAGTGATTCTCTTTCTCAAGAGTTCCAACCACAGACCGACTTTGATTTGCCCAATAAATCAGGCCCTGAGGTGGGCCCGTGGGTGGGTAAGATGATGTGGACCTTTGATGCTCAGTACTGTAGTTCATCCTAACTGAACCCAGGGATTAAAAATCAAGGAGGGCATCTCCACAAAGGAAATTGTTGCCGAAGAAGAACACATGATTCTGGGCAATCAAAAACAATATTCTTATAGTGTTCAAGAAATACTGATTAGATGGAGGGAGGGATGGATGGATGGATGGAGGGATGGATGGATGGAGGGATGGAGGGATGGATGGATGGAGGGATGGATGGAGGGAGGGAGGGAGGGATGGATGGATGGATGGATGGATGGAGGGATGGAGGGATGGAGGGATGGAGGGATGGAGGGAGGGATGGATGGATGGAGGGATGGAGGGATGGATGAAAAAATGCAGTGCCCAAGACAAGGACCTCTATGATGAGAAACTCACAAGAGAAATACTTTTCATCCATCTGAACACGAATAGGAGTCAAGGTTGGGTTAGGCGAGTGAAGGTTAGAGAAGCTTCGCTTCTCTTTCACAAAAAGAGATACCAGGCAATTTCAGGAAGATGATGGAGGAAGACTATTAAAAAATAGGTGCATGAAGCAAAGAATGAGACTGGGGGAGGAACTTCTCTAATGGGGACAATTACAGTTTAATAGGACATCTGCTTCAAGCAGCGTGAGTTTCTGGGATGCCGCTATTGTTGGTATATCTCTTTCTTGGTGCAGTAAGTAGACTGCAGTTGTCATGGGCAATTACAGTCCAGCACACAAAGCTGCAAGTCCCATCTGGAGAGACTGGTCACCTCAACTGGCACGAGCCAGCAGGAGCCTCAGGAAGTATGAGCTCACTCCACGGGGCTTCTCAGATGCTCTTTAACTTTCTAACTCACGCAGTTCCATTAGGTTGCTCCTTAGTTTCCAGCCTTGTTTGTGTCCCCTTAAAGCTGCCATTTGAAAAGCTGAGTTTCAGAATGGGATTTGGCAGGGCAAACAGAGCCCCAGTTGGGAGAGTACATCTACCCTGCCGAGAAGGTTATGAAAAAGGACAGGACGATAGATTCCAGCAGCAGGTTCAGGGAGAGGGAAAAAAAGAACTGCGAGCTCACTCACATACACAAGTACCTTGAAGTGCTTCTGTGCACAGCTTGGGTTCAGCAAGCCCTCAGCATACTTCATCCCAAAACTCTTGTTTTATTTTCACCTTGTGCTACCTTTCAGGGGAAATGTAATCTGCGTCTTTCTAATTAGTCTGAGTTCAGTTTGGCCCTTCAGATTTATTAATCCATCTTTTGTTTATTAGTTTATACAGCTACTCAGGTATAACAACTCCCGTTTCTCCGTGACCAAATGGACGTTTATGTCTTTTGTGTTGATGCCGGGGATTTCTCGCAGGGTGGGGGTGGCTGGGGGATGGGGGCTCCAAAAAGTGGAAGTTTTTATTTCGGCGCAGAAATATCTAAGGGTCCCGTTGCATCTGAGCTAGCAGGCTCCAGTCTAAGACGTGTTTTGAGGTAAGATGCTTCATTTTTTGGCTCTGATGTGGGACTGAGTTTGCCTATAGCCCGGGGTCTAACATCTCAACTGTCTGCTCCTGCATCAGGACTAATGATTCCCATCTTGGACAACTTAGGGTTAAGTATAAGAAAAATTCACCAGCCAAAAATGATACCAAAGCTGAAATCTGAAGGAAGAGAAACCAAAAGGAGGTCACTTTCACAAACTTCTGCCAACTCAGCTGGGCTAAACTATAGCTTGAAGCAAGAGAGCTGGTTTTCCAACAGTACCTCAGTTGCGCACAGGAACAAAAGTCCTGTGGGAGTCACAGTGTCACCCCCATACACACTCACACAGGGAGGTCCCCAAAAAAGTGGCAACTCAGCTGGCCTCCTAGTTTCATCCGTGGGGAACTTGTACACTCCAAGGCTGCTGAGCTGTCCAGCCTATTTCCTGCAAGAGGTAGGCCTGCACCTCCTGAGTGAACCAAGCACCATTATGGAAAAGCAAGCGGCTTCCCCACAGTGCTCACACTTTCCTTGATTGCATTAAATTTCCATCCTGGCAATGTACTTTAGAACTGATGGAAAAACTAAAAATCAAAACAAAGAATAAAGGTCTGGGCCTACTAGGCCGAGGAAGCTGCGTTCTCCAGAGTGAGTTCTAGACATCGGTATTCTAAAAAAATCTCGCTGGTAACTTTAACAAGCGGACACTTTGAGAAAAATACTTGTCCTGCCTGGGATGGATCTCCCTCAGTGCTGTCAGCCAAACAGAACCAAGGGAACATGTTGACAGGAGGTCTAGCGATTTAAAGAGCAAGTGAAGAGAAATTATGGGCTCCTATGCTACGGAGTGACTGCACGCAACTTGTCCCTGTGGGGAGAGAGGAGAGGACGCAGGACAAGAGTGCCTCCAACCTGTGTCCTATCCCTTGGCAACAGCTCCACTCTCTCTGCCCTCTGGCCGGCTGGATTCTTTGCACAGATGATGCCAACCTGCCCTTTCCCAGCTCTTAGAGCTGATGAGATATTCTGCAAGATTTTCTGCTTCATCCTATTTTATCACCAACCCATCTCCTCTCGTTCCAGTTTTGACCAGATATAATTAATGGCAACAAGGGCTTTCCAGCCTACGAAATTAATACAGGACCAGCCGAAACAGTATCTGAACAGCAGGAGGAGGAAACATAGCTTTATAATTGGCCATGCAGACAGTCTGCTACATCCATAGCTGTGCCTTTCCACATGCGAATCTGGGAGCTGACTTGATGTATGAGCTTAATTGGGCCTTTTTAGAAAAGAATGTCACATCTGAACTGGGCTTCAAGAACTTCTACCCTCATTCACCTTGGTACATAACTAATATGATGACTGGCTGTTTGATTGATTTAACCAATACATAAACATTGAGCATATTTATGGGGGACACAAACTAGTACGTTTTAAGTGGACGTGAGACGCGTATCTTCCCCTGCCTCCCATGGATCATTTCATTTGCATTCAGCTCTCATAGTCCAGGGATTAATACTGACAGTTCATCTTACTGTTAACCCGCTAGACAACCCCCTTGCCCAGACTTGAAGAATTTAAATGAAAACCTTCATCTCAGACAAAAGAAAGCTAGTAGCTCAGACTAGTGAGAGAAGCTGGAAGTGGGCAGGAGGACCAGGTAGCAGACCTTGTTAAGGACTTCAGATCAAAAGCGATGTGCGCTTGAGTTGATACTTCATCCTTTTACTTTAGTATGAATCTTATTTTTAAAATTAGGATTCAAATTCTTTTCAAGATGATCTTTAAAAAGAGGAAATGACCTAACCTGAGAGAGCAGGCCGTCAGCAGTCAGGAGGCCGTTTAGTCACGGAGATCAGAAGCCACCACCACACTGTCACATGTTCTCCCCAGCAGCAGAGCTGCCCATGCTCAGCCACGTGTCCTCATTGGTCTTGCTGCAAAGGGAAGATATGGTGAGAAAAGTTAAAGCCCAACCCACATCATTCCTTTCTCCCAATATCATTAAATGATAACAGCTTTGTCTCTCTCTGGTACCTAACTTGATAAACTTTGAGAACTGGGCTCTTGGCTGAACCCTGACTACTCGTGGCCTCCCTGGCTTCTGCCGATGACTCACTGTGCTTTGCCACTGCAAAGTCCTGGCTGACCCTGGCGGAGTCACAACCCACCCTCCCTTCCCACCTCTGGTCTCACCTTCCTCTTCCACACCACGAGCCCAGTAGGAGGGCCTCTGAGACATTTCCCCTCTGCCTTCCCATCATTCATTCTAAGGCTCTACTTGTGGTCCGTGTCCAATTAAGTGACCCATCTGAATGATCCAGAGGATAGTTCCGAAGGGGAGGTCTCAGCTTTGCCCTTTCCTGCCCCACCGTCCAGCCAAATCCTCCGCCTACCACACTTGATGAATCTCATAGGCATTCACTACCCGCATGCGCCCTCAGCTGGGGACTCTGCCCGGCCTTCCTTCTGTGCCTTCCATTACATTATCTTCCCCTCCTCACACCCAGTTTGTAGAAGCAGTTGTTTGCTGGGTGTCCTTAGAGCACCTCTGCATACAATGTACAGGGCCCCCCACTTTTCTCTGACCTTCGGAGAAGGAAAAGTTAAGGCTGGAAAGCGAGCTAGAAGATTCAGAGGAAACGGAAGTCAGAGAGCCTAAGTATGCTCCCCACCACAAGAAGCAAGTAGGAGCTGAGAAAAGGGTAAGAGCGCACAGAAATAGCCTCAGGACACTTACACATGTGAGGTGCAAGAAATGCTACCTGGCATTGCTCTGGCTCAGCTTTGGTTTCTCGTCTCTGCTAAAGCTGGGAGAGGTGTAAAACCAGATTTCAGAGCATCTCTTTGCCTCCAGGAAACAGGCCTCCAGGCTGCCACATAGAGAAACGTTTTTGACAAAGCTTTGCCTTTTGGAGGATGGGAAGGAAATGAGATATAACGGATTTATTCGAAAGAGAAGGACAGTGAGAAGGAGGGGTACAGACAACAGAAGAATAATCAATTATCATAAATTAATCCTGAACCTTAAGTATGTAGAACTGCATTTAGAATATAAAATTATTAGTTCCCACACAGACTGACTCTTCACCAATATTTAAGCTGGAAAGAGAGAAAGGGAACAAATTCACATTTGGAGGAAGTATCTGCGCTTTGGCTTGGAGGTGACGAATCCTTCCAGGATGAGAAGAGATGCCTTGAATTATTAGTTCCCGCTGCTTCCCTTCAAGCAAGCAGACTGCCTCCTTGTCTACCCTGCAGCTGTCACCAGCAGGTCTCTGTCCCCACAGTTTACTTCTATAAACCTCCCTGACAGAAGAACGAGGGGAACTGTAGCTGGATACAAGTTCTTTGAGGCATGTTACTCATGCAAGCCCAGAAATAAGATGTCAGTAAAGAAAAATGTAAAGATAATACTAATTAAAACTATGGCAAGATAGAAAGATCAGCCTAAAAATAAGACCTTGTTAAAAAGAGTCAGTTGGAAGGCATATGTCAGATTATAAAATTTGGTAAAATGAAATTATACTTAGGAGAACTGAGAATTCCCAAGAGTCTTTGTGGATTTTAATTTGCCACTGGAATCACAACCATAGTCATAGAATATATCTTGATAGCTATTAATAGTAACAGTAATAAAGATGATGATGAATATGTTGTTTGAAATAAACAACGAATAATGCTTTATTGTTACCCAAGGACTCACTTTCCACACATCTTCTCCTTGGATAGAACAGTCTTGATGGAAACACGAACCCATCACAGATAATTTGGAGATAATCCCCGGTATTACCAACTGATGTCTCAAGTCTTAGAACACAAATGAATCATTGAGCCCAACCGGACCATTGTACAGATGAGAGTAACATTTGTGAAGCCAGGCCCCGTGTTTCACACTCTACATTCCCAATCTCACTGTGTCCTCACAATCCCTGTGCCCATTCTCCTGGCGAGGAAGCCAAGGCTCAGCAAGGCTAAGTCACCTACTCAGGGTCACTCGTCAACCAGCGAGAGAGCCAGGCTGCGTGGCTCACAGCTAGCATCCCGCACCTAAAGGTACACCACTGCCCAGCCCTGCACAAACCCACACTTTCTACCAGCAGAGGCCGAAGTAAGGACAGATTTTCTGCCTTGGAAGCAAAGGGTCCAAAAGAAGACAAATAGCAGCAAGAAGACCTATACTAATGAGCTGTTTGACCTTTGGAAAATCGGCCTCCCAGGGCCTCGTTTTCACTGTCTGTAAAACAAGATGCTTAGACTAAATGCTCTCTGAAGAATCATCCAGCTCTAACATTTGATGATCCCAGGAAATATATCATATCTAGTGATAGGCAACTATGATGGGAATGGAAATTTGCTATTAACGAAAAGAAAGACAGGAATAAGCATTGCTGCTTTTACATTCTACAGGAGCAGCAGAATTCCTCCTGTGGGACTCTTCAAATGCATATTATTAGGCTTTGGGTTGTTAGCACAGTTCTTATAAAGGAATCTTCTAAGCCTTCCAATGCCCGTAACTAAGTGATTCCAGCACATTCAGAATCCTTCTCAACACAGTGCCCCAAGCAGCCACCAACAAACGATGAAAATGGGTGGGCCAAAGAAAATACACCTTCTAGCCGTCTCATAAAAGTTTATCTGGGTTAAAAATCTTTCAGGCATCCCAAGGTTGCACAGTAACAGTCAAAATAAACTGTAGGGGCAGCAGCCTCTTGAACAAGTGCAAAGCCTGCTGCACGCCAGAGACAAGGCTAAAATGCATACGAAAATGAAGTGGCCCATGCTGTGGTCATCAGTGAGATCTGACAGCCACATTCATTAGCTCTCGGTGTTAGAGCTTAACACCTATGGGGAAGAGTCGATCTCTTCTCTTCAAGCCAGGAGACAGAGAGCAGTTTCGCAGGGCGCGGCTACCCTCCAGACCACGGGGCCTCCTCTCTGCCAGAAGGCAGCTACCCTTTGAACGCCCATTCTCACGGGCTCACAGGCAGACGGACCTGTCAGGCACGGATGAAAGTGCCCTGTCAATCTGCTTCTCCTCCACTGCCCTGGAGAGGGCCAGTGCGCTTGTGGGATCTGGGCAGCGAGCTGTAAAGATCGGTGGGAAGGGGAAATGGATGGTGAGACAGTGTGTGGGGAGCACCTGGCTGCTGCTGCTTGCCAGGCCTGCCTGCTTCTGGAGCCACCAAACTGTGGCCCTGGAAGGGACTGTGTCCTCCTGGATTTCATGTCTCCTGCACTTTGCCTTCCTAGTCTCATGACCTTTTCTCTGTGAAAATTTGAATGATATAACCATAGCGAGTGACAGCTCTATCTTTCCTACTTTTCTTGCTTTCTTCTTTCCTTCCTTTCTTCCCCCTTCCTTTCCTCCTTTGTTCCCTCCCTCCTTCTCTCTCTCCTGTGCGTGCACTTGCTCCCTCTCTCTCTCTCTCTCTCTCTCTCTCTTCCTTTTGTGTGGTCCTGGGACTTGAATCCAGGGATGCTAGACCACTGAACTACATCCACAGCCCATTTATTTATTTATTTGAGACAAGGTCTTGCTAAATTGCCCAGCTGAAATCAGACTTGCAATCCTCCTGCCTCAGCCTCCTAAGTACCTGGGATTACAGGCATGTACCACCACACCTGACCCCATAATGCCCTTCAATTCTCTACATATGTTCTCTGTGAGAAGAGAAGTGTATCTCTTGAGGTCC
This sequence comes from Hystrix cristata, assembly GCA_004026905.1. Classification (NCBI taxonomy): domain Eukaryota; kingdom Metazoa; phylum Chordata; class Mammalia; order Rodentia; family Hystricidae; genus Hystrix; species Hystrix cristata. Next base: position 55,862 of record PVJO010009051.1, read on the forward strand.
CAGTTGGGTGCTGAGTTAACGGTGCATTGAGTAGCCACTGAGTGACAGGTACGGGGGATACAAGAGAAAATAAAGGGGCATAGCCACAGAATTAGCAGTCTAGCTGGGATGACGGCTCTAGTAAACACTACAAATGATAAATGCAATAATCGTCAGGTACTAAGTGTTGTGAGGGGGGACAGCAGGCAGTGAGAGCGTCAGATGTGAAGACAGCTGACCTGAGTGGCGAGTAGTGAACGCTGTCACGCACTCACTAACGTGGCCACGTCCACGGAGCCTGGTGTCCATAGTTACACCACTGCATCGTTCCCTCTCTGCATCGATTCCAGGTATTTCCCTAAAAAGCACCCGAAACCCAGGGACCAGCCGTGTTTCCTACCCTCTAGGAGCAGCAGCTGCAGCAGCGGTCAAGGTACAACCCACAGAAGCATGACGACGGTGCCACAACAGCAGCAGCGATGTGACTCTAGCTGTGGCCCCTCTGTGGTCACGTCCAGGTGCGCCACTTGCCCCTTTGTTCCCCGGCCTGAGGAGCGGTAGCTGCTGTCTCCATCACTAATCTCTGGCTTCCTTTACCTTTCCATTTTTGCTTTTCAGATTTTAAAATCGATTCTCTCAAACTGAATTCTTTGTTTGAAATCTCTGGCATGTTTCAGTCTTCCTGATTGGACAGCGGCTGTCTAGAATGTTCCCCCAAACACTTCATATGTTTGGAGGTGGGGCTTTTTGAAGATGATTGGTTCATGGGGTGCTGGATTCATCAGTGGATCACAGAGGGATCAGAAGCTGAATGTGCTGTTAAGAGGTGGAGCCTGGTGGGAGGAGGTAGGTCACTGGGGACCTGACCTGGAAGGGTGTATCTCCCTCCCTGGCTCCTCCCTTCTCTCTGCTTCCTGATCACCATGACGTGAGCAGCTTTCCCCCGCCATACCCTCCCACTGAGCCATTTCTGCCGTGGACTAAAACTGAGGCAAAATAACCCTCTCCTCCTCTACATCGTGGGTGTCAGCTATTGTGTTTCAGTGTTGAGACAGTAACAAGACAGCAGGGACATGCTTTTGATTCTTTTTTCATCAGGGTAAGAGAGAGAGCTCCTCTCACAATCCCCACCTAGATGTGTGCCCATGTGACTCCTTGCTGCTGGGGCCTAAGAGCTTTCCTTCACTGGGAAACATTGCTGGAGGGAACAGATTTAGGGGACAGAGAAGTACCCATGAAAGGCATCATCTGAAAGAAAGAACTCAAAAAGAGAAAGACGAGGAGTACAAAGGAAGAGTATGCTACAGAACTGCTCACGGAATTGGGATATTTCTGCACAGCCAGCCAATCTGAGCCCAAAGTTAGAATTATATCTATAGTACATCCAAAAGGTGGTAGAATTACTGCCAACTTCATGACTTAAAATGAGAGTTTTTTCTCACAGACTGGAGCCTGCAGTCCAGAATGAAGGTGTCAGGAGGGCTGCAATCCCTCCCTGAGGCTCTGGGGCAGGGTCTGGCCCCTGCCTCTTCCACAGCTGTGGCTGCCCATGTTCCCTGGCTTGTGAATGTTCTCTCCAGTCTCTGCCTCCACATCAGCATCGTATCACCTTCCCCCCTGTGTGTGTCTCATTGCTCTCTGCCCAGGTGATGGCCTTTAGTCCCAACTTGTACAAAGCAGGATAATCTCAGGAATTCTAACTTAATCACATGTGCCAAGTCTTTTTCCGAATAAGGTAACACTTACACCTCCCGGAATCAGAGCCTGATTTGGGGGAGCCACTATTCAGCTTCCTACAGCTCAGCTCCCCAGCTGATGGGGACTCTGAGGTCAGTGTTTGCATGATCCCCTGTTCCTGGGGAACAGCAGAAATCAAAGCCCCACTGATAGGAAGAGCTTGCACAATGTATGCGCCAGAGACCCCGCTTCCACACCCATGGGGCGAAGGGGTGATTTTCTGAAGGGAGTCGACCTAACTCTGCTTCAGACGGATGCCCTGGATGCCTCCAGCCTCCAGAAGGTTGCTGGTATCAGAGCAGCGTTGGCTTGGCTCGTTCCTGGAGGGGAGCAGGCGGAGGCAGGAGTGGCAGAGTCTGGGAATTCATTTGAAAAACAGCCTGACCCCTAGATTGCTAAAAGGAGGACTCAGAGATTCCTTTTCCCTCTAATCTGTGAAACTTCCTGTGCCAACAAAAGCATTGCATTTTTTTTTGACATAGCAAACTTTTTCTCCCATGTTCAGCTTCCCTTTCAAAAGTGGCTGTCATATGATCCTCAGCACAAGAAGACAGAGTCCTTGAAGGACTGAGCTCAGCAGAGGACACACAATTTTCCTTTTTTCACAAGGAATGGGCAAAGGTAAAAAAGTGCTAGCCTGCACTTGTTTCTTCTGGCCCCCCTCTGACACCAGCAGCTCCTGACTGAGCTGGTTTCCTTCCTTAAAGTGCTTCTTCTTCTCCCCCACCTGCTTCTCATTTGGCAGGGGTGTGTGTACATGAAACACCACAACACTTAAATCTGCATTTCCAGGGATTCTTCCGAAAGCCACCTGCAGCAGATGCTGTCTGTGCCCTGACCACATCCCTTCAGCATTTGCCATTGCTGTAAATGCCAGCCTAATCCCCTCCACCCTGAAGCTGTGATTCTTAGCTGAGAGTCTAACTGCAGAGCCCCTCTGCCCTCTGTGCCCACCAGGTCCGCAAGGAGCCAGTGGTCACGGGCTGTGTGTGAGAAGAGACTTTACCTGTGCTGGCAGATGGTATCCAAATGCACTGTGTTAGTCAGTTTTCCATCACTGTGACAAAATCCCTGAGAAAAACAACTTAAAGGAGGGAAGGCTTATTTGGCTTATGGTTCCAGTCCATGGTCAACTGGCTGTATTGCTTTAGGCCTGAGATGAGACAGAAACATCATGATGGAAGAATCTAGGGTATGGAGAAGGAAATCATTTCATCTGGTGAAGAAAAGAGAGAGAGAGAGAGAGAGAGAGAGAGAGAGAGAGCGAGCGAGCAAGCAGGGGCAAAGTACACCTAGAAACTATACTGCCAGTAAGCTATTTCCTCCAACTGGACCTCACCTCCTATAGATTCACTACCTCCCAATAGCTCATTCAGCTAGGAACTCATCAATGGATTAAACTATTGATGAAGTGAGCGTACTCAGGATCCAGCCACCTCCAAACACTGCTGCACTGGGGATCTAGCCCTCAACACATGAACCTTTGGTGGGTATTTTAGATCAAAACCACAACACACCCAGACCCTGCCTCAGGGCAGGATGACTCTGGGTCCAGCTTCCCCACTGGCTCCCAGTGCTCAGATGGGATTAGGCTTGCTTTGTCGCAGTGATAACTTGCTTAATGGGATACCTTTAATTGACTGCCTCCCCCCTCACCTTCACCCCCACCAATGTTTCCTGCAGTCACCTGCCCAAGAACTATTTGCGCCAGAATTCTTGCCTTGGATCTGCTTCTGGGAGAAATCCAAGCTACAGTATCCTTCTGTCATCTCACTGGGACCACCTGTAGGCCCCACACTGCTGGGCATGGTGCCTTGGAGAAGCAAACTTTTTCATTCACTCTGACAAGTTCACACCCTGAAATCTGGTCACTTTGGTCAAAGTGTGAGGAAATGGATGTGGCCCAGAATGTCCTTGCTGCTCTTTGTCAGACAAGATTGTTCTCTCCTGTTTTGCTTATTATCTCATCTTCACACACCACCCCACACCCACCCTGTAGCTTCTTCCACTACAAACACATTCATGCTTCCTTTCAAATGCTTGTCCAAGGCCAATTTATGGTAAACCTCAATTTTTTCTTGCTATTTTGCTGGTTTTAATTTTTTACCTTTCCTTCCCTTTAAAAGAGACTGGTTCATGGCCTCTGGAGCAATTCGAGCCTTTTGCTCAACCTCCTTCCTGTGTTCCCAAGCCACATACAGGCCAATGGTTCTTCTAGGGAACTTTCTGTCACTTGCCCCCATTACACCTTTGTCAAATCAGAAACTGGGTTTCCTGAATCTGCCTTTCAAAGTAGTCACTATTAATATTTCTGGTCTCCAAATTTCCTCTACATAGCTGACATCATTTTATGCAGACAGACTTGAACTTTATCCAGGGTAACTCTGCCTAAATGGAGTTTACTTCCAGCAGTGACAAGACTCCTGAGTCAGAGATGGCCCAAAGTGGGATCTATGACCTTGGTAATTATTGCTCCATTACTGGGTGTCTCTCACTGTGTGTGACCATCTGCTCCTGTCTGAGGGTGATGATTTCCCATGTGACTAAGGAAACAAGACTAAACATAAATAGCAATTTCAGTTGCTGGCAATTTGATCAAACTTCCTCAATGTTACCCCAACAGAACCAAATCCCTGGAAAGACCCTTGAGGTAGGTTTAGAACAGAGTGTGGTCCATGCTCGACACTGCCCTTGCCTTTCCATGTCTGCTTTTTTGCCTGCTCAAGAAATTTCTAAATGATGAGGGTGCCGGGCAAAGAGAAGCCGTGAAGATCAGGCCAAAGTGACTGGGTGTTGAAACCATACAGTTCTAGGTTATATCTCAGTCCTACTACTTGTTCAGCATGTCGACAAGTTAAGTAACTCCTCTGAGCCTCGGTTTACTCAACTTTAAATTAGGAGAGTGCCACAGAATGAACTCGGCAACAATAAAGCAAGATGCTGGCACACAGCAGTCTATTATCATTGGACTTCACGTGGCCATGATTCCAGCCAGGCTGTGGCTGCCCCAGCAACTAACTTTGGAGAGCAATGTGAAGAGGCGTGAAGCAAGAGAAGAAACCTTGACCCTAAATTTGGACTATAAAACCTCTTCAGTATTGCAAAACTTTCAAAATTCTGGTCAGTTTTCTTTCTTTTCTTTTCTTTTCCTTTTTCGTTTTTGTTTAAATCTCTCAACTGTTTATCGAGTCCTATCTTCCAGGGACCATGCTAAACACTTAAATATATTGTCTCCTAGAGTCTTCTCAACAGTCCTTTGAGGTCAGTATCATTATCTCTCTTTTATTGGTGAATAATTTGAGTCTGAGAGAGGTGAAACAGCATGTCCAAGGTCACTCTGCTAAAACGTACAGAGTTAAGATTTTAAATTGGGTTTTTCTGACGTTAGGGACCTTTGGTCCTACCATTACACTCTACTACCACCTCACATATGAATTTCATTCTAAGAAATGAAAAGCAAAACCGTGTGTGTGTGTGTGTGTGTGTGTGTGTGTGTGTGAAAAAATGAAGTCTGTGCTCTAGACTTTCACTTACTAAGGTTATGGAGCAGAATGCAGCGCCATCGGTAGGGAACCTCTCTGCATTTGGACCATCCCATCTAAAAGGGTAAACTGCTTGAATGCAACTTGATTTCATGACTACCAGCCAACAGTATATTTCTCCCAGATGTCCACTGTCCTTCTCACATACTTGGTATCTGGAAACTCAAAGCCGAGAGTGAATGGCTCAGTGACTCTCCAGACTGGACTCTGATATGACTTTTTCCTAAGAGATCCCACCACAACAGTAGAAAGCACCACTGAGACACAATCTCCAAGAGGAATTTCTGATTGGATTACAGTACTCATTAAAGAACCAATCACAGCCCTGCCAGTTGGATGAGAAAACACACGGTCTAGGGAGCAGTGGTAGATGGATGTCTGTTTCAAGCAGACCCCTGCACCGCCCGCCTGGAAAGGAGAGAATTTAGCCTGTAACTCTAGATACTGTGGTCCACGGAAGAGGGCAGGAGTGCGTCCCAGCACCCCTCAGATGATCCAGAATGAGACACCAAGTTTTATAAAGAAAGTTTTTGTTTTGATAACAGCTTAAAACTAGATGCTGGGTCCTTAAAAGATTACAATAAAGATTATATAGTAACAGTCACTTCTTAGTGTATTTTACTTTCTAAAAATTACGTGTATAAAACAAGTAGCATATTTTAATGTTATAAAATCTATCAAACATTTAAAGGTGAAGCATATAATCATGTTAGAACAATCAATTTTTTAAAGAAGTAGCATAAAATATATGTCAAGCACAAATGCAATAAATGATGGAAAATGACCCCCAAACCCTTGTAAAACAACTAATTTAAACGAATCAACTTGGAATTCTAATCTATGCTGAATGATCAACGTGCGATACAATCACAGACCAGGTTTACTTTAGTTAGGTTTTGGGGAGAGGGGCTGTCATGAAACATACCAGACTGACAGAGAACAGAGGGGCCTGCGAAAGGGAAGAGCCAGAGGGCTGGAGTCGGGACAACCAAGAATGACAATGTGGACAACAGACACGGTCAAGATGACTCGGACTCCTGCTCACAGTACACGGGCAGAGCAGTCATTGATTGCTCCGCTCCACCCTCACATTCCCTGCCTCTGCCTGCTCCTGGAGGCTACTGCCAACACCCATTTCTTGTGATCTAGTATTCGTTGGTTGCATGCTGTCCTCATACAGCTCACAAGATTCTGGCCCTAGCGGTGCCATGCAGTGGCCCTTCTTGGTGCAGCATGACACATACGTTGCAGTGGGGAATCATGTCGGCCGTACAGGAAAGAGTCGAGAATTCAGGTGGTTCTCCTGATTGCATATGGCAGATCTGGACAGAGAGTGAGGTTGGACATCTAGCACATGGCGAAGAGTTTTGCAGTGGGGCAGAGGGAAGAGATATCACAGCTTTCCCACACTGTGAGACCACAGGAATAAACCCCGCCTGTGAGTGTGAGTGAAAGCCGAGGATGACTGCATATGCCATACGGCAGGGCACTACTCGGATGCCATAATGGGCTATGTAGCCATTCTCAATAACCCTATCTAACTACACCCATTTCTGACCATCTGCTATGTCCCAGTGCTGCGCTCGGCAGGATGTACAAAGATATGCCAGCGCACCAAGCAGCACCTGGGAGGGCTCAGAAAATATCTGTTGAATGTGTGAATGACTGACTGAATGAATGAGTGAGTGAGTGAAGATGCTCTTTGCTCTTAATGTTTTCACACTTCTATAGAGGAGATAAAAGCATGGAAAAGTCTGTGCTAAACAACCAAAGTAAGAACTGGGAATCACAGGCAAGCCAAGAAGTGACTAATGACTTCTAATTAAGCAAGTCAAGAAGCATTGGTTCTGGGCTTTGAAAGAAGAGTAGTTTTCCAGTTGTAACCCAGGTACAGAAATAAAAGTATGAAGGTACAAAACAGCATACAGTGCACTTGGGGACATGGAGTTGTTCAATATGGCTGGAGAAGGAAATTTAGCCATTAGAATGTCAGGAGTATCAAAACTGGACTAGTCGGAGGGGATTCCGCTGGCTCATGAAAGACTTCATACGTTCTCCCAAGCAGTAGGGGCTGCTAGAATGAGAAACTGAATGCAGAGAACCTGCCATTAAGGTTTTGGTAGGCACCCACCCAACTACCCCTGTGATTTTAGACTGGAAGGACTTGTTTGGCTTCCCCTCGTGACTAAGTAGCCTACACCCTCTGGGCTCTGCAGTGGGGGGACTCCCCTATTCTGACTCCTCTCTCCAGTCGGTCTGCATGGTGGCAATTGGCAGTTGGCACTCAGCAGTGCCATGCTGTTTCTTCATGCTGGCTCCACATTTTCTCTCACAATCAGTCTTGCCTCAAGGCACAGGCCAAACGGAAATAAACGGACAGCGTTGGCCCCTTTCCCAGAGAAATTATATTTAGCCTCCGAAAGCAGCAGGCTTCAAAATGGCATGGTCATCTCTGCTAAAAATGACCATCCGGAAGGAGCTGGATGTGGAAAGCCATCCAGGGATGAGGAACGGGCCACTCCGGATAAATGACTATTATGTGCTTCAAGGGGTTCTGTTCTCCGGCCCTTGTGAACTGCGCCAAATTAAAACAGATGGGCACATGGCACTGTACAATCACAAGCAACCATAAAAGGGGCTCTCTGTATGGCCCCAGGCGCAGAGCCAAGACTGGCCAAGGCAAATGTCGCACAGCTCCAAAACTGAACTCACAACATGAATAGCAATTCCTGTGCCCTCGAATTAAAAGCCTTTTGGGGCAAAAGACATGAACAAGCATCACATAAAGGGAGTGATACAATGGTGAACATATGCTTTTTAAAAGTTCAACTTTTAAAGAAATGAAACAGAAATGATACCATTTTTGAAAAATGTTCTTATAATAATGACACACAATGTTACCGAAGATTTGGGACATGGGTATTCTCAAACAATACTAGTAGAAATTAAGTTGGTTTACTCTGTTCAGAGTTTTGCCTTGGAAAAAGCACTTGGACTAAAGAGTGGCAAGAAATTCAAGGCAACGGGACAATTTATGGGCCAGGACCACAGGAAGAAAGCAAGAGCAGCCTGACAGAGGAGTGGAAGAAATAAACAAAATTAAGAAGTAGAACTCACAAGTCTTAGGAATTGATTGGATTGATTCTGGTGACGCCCATGTGTAGACAGTGGTCATTCACAGAATAGGGGTTATCACCACCATCTTCACCATCAGTGCCAAACTCCATAAACCACTGAGTAGGGCAAGGCACTATTTTGAAAATTTACGTATATTAATATATTTAATCTTGACAATAGCCCTATGAGATTGGTGCATTTTCATCCCCACCTGACAGATAAGGATATTGAGGCATAATAATTGAAAACTTGCTCAAGGTTTATATATTGACATGATTTGTTTCTATTTATGATATTTTTAAAAGGAAATAGTTTCATAACACTATAATAATTGATTGATTATGTAAGTGGTAGCACAGTCATTTCATGAAATGTATATTTTTGAAGAATATTTGATGAGTGAGCAGAAAAAGATATATAAGTAAAAAAACAGCTGTAGGATTCTAGAGGGAAAAATGTATATAGTTAGGAAATTTTGGTGGGACAATACCACTTAAATTCACTTGAAATAAACAGTATTATAATAAACAGTAAGAAAAGATTTATTAGGGATATCCTGATATGCCAACTTGATTGGATTAAAAACACATGACACAACTTTGGGCACTATATCTTGTCCCTCACCCCTTCCTGTCTGGTACTGTTCCCCTGCTCTACTTCCCAGCCACCATGATTTAAGCATCTTTACTGTGTCATGCCCCTCCATCATGATGTTTCTGCCTTGGAGGCAGTCGACTGTGGACTGAATCCCCTGAAGCCATGAGTCAAATTAAACTCTCACTCTCTAAATTATGGATGTTGTATATCAAGTCTCAGTAATGGGAAAGCTGACTAATCCAGAGTATATTTTGAAAAATTATGGTAAAAAATATGAAGATATCAGTTATCATGTTTTGAGCTATTTCTTGGAACCCAGATTGAAAGAAGAGTTGGATGTGATCTTTACGAGGAACTGAATGATAGTGACTTGAGTTCCCTCCAAAGCAAAGTCTGAGTCAAAGGCCTATATGCTGCTGGTTACCTCAGTGGAGCTCCCAAAGAGCACTGCTGAGGGAGATGAGGTAAGGAAGGGCAGAGGGAATATGATATAGGGTGCATTATCAAGGTCACTTCTGGTGACAGCTGGGATGTAGCCTTTCCTGTGACCTTCTGAGAAGGGCACGTAATGCCACTCAGAGTTACCCACCCAGGAACTGACTATGAGGATTATTTGTCTATCGGCTCCTTACTCAGCATTGCTTATGGGCTGCTGTGTTATCATTAATACTCCCAGCACCTCTGTCCGTTTGAAAAATAAGGCTGGTGTCTACACCATCAGAGACTCCCAAGACGGAGGTGGAGGGTCAGAGCCCTGAGTGTGGAAGCCCACAGGGAACCGACTCCTGGCTGTAAGCACAGCTGAGACCAAGAGCACCCGGTCTGGCCATCAGAGGTAGGAAAGTGACACAGCAGCATGACACTGCAGCTTTCTCATTTGAATTGCAGCATAATTGTAATGAGGACCTCTGCAAAAACATTGCATAGATATTTACACAGTCTTCATCACTTTTCCAAAAGCCTTCCCGATCTTTAAATATTTAACTGTTAAACCACCTTCTATGACCTCTTCCTTGCTGGTTCTCTTCTTTAAGCAATGAGCATGCCAACTCTATCAAACAACATTTGCAGATGGCTTAGTACATGAGTCCAACAATTTTCCAAGATTCCTTTAATCGGACTCACAAAACAATGCACCTTTTGCAAGACTTCTCTTCGCAGTGAACTTTCAATGTATTTGCAGTGAGCACACTAACCCACAAAGGAATCCATAGGAAGGATGCAGATGTATGCAGGAGGGCTGGCTATTAAGACTGGGGGTTAATTTGCTCGCTTGTCTGTCATGTCTTTGTAGTGCCCTTTGCCCACACATACCCCTACCCTTCTTCCACTTAGTTGCCTGATAGATACACCTCCTGCAAGGCAGGGATCAGTGCGTAAAGTATTGAAAACTACAACTGTGCAAGTGTTTACTTCCTAGCCACTCCCAGAAAAGTGTCCAGAGGCGAGAAAGTGATGCAGGGGCTGGGTCCTCCCAGGCAGCGCTGGACCTTCCCCACCATCTGGTTGTGCCTGATTTCATCTTTGCCAGACCATTTCCAGACACAGGCGTCCTCTGCCAAGGAAGCAATGTCCCGCCAACATGCAGAGACCTCTAGACCCTTAGCACTAACGCCACCCCTGCTCCCAAAGTCTCCCAGCCCCATGTGCTTGTGTACATAGTTGCCACACGTTTTCTTCCCCATTAGGAGGGAGAACAGTGGCAGTACCAAAGCATGGTTTGAAAGGGCTCTCTCACAGCATTGATTTACATGGATAGTGAACATGTCGTCTATTTTACATGAATTGTGAAAAAAAACAGCTTTAAATTAGTTGTTTAGTTGTTTGGTCATCTTTTCCAACCCTACGGCTGCCTCTAGCCCCTCCAAAAAGAAATTCCCAGCCTGTCAGAGAAGGACTTTTTATTACTTAGTCATTGTTAAATTGCAAGAACAGCATGGTGCTTGGCATGCAGTAGTTGAAATGTACACCAAAATAAAATATTTTATATACAACATGGTTTTAAACACATGCGTATTCATAAATTAATAGATGAAGCACTTAAGTGAACATCTAACTAGTTAACCTACATTTCAGTCTGTATAATAGGATTGGGAAAAAAAAAAACTTTTAAGGAAATCTCATTGAGGAAATGGAAAACTGCTTTATTTCCTAGTTTGCCTTCTCTTTGAGCGAAATGAGAAGTCTTGCCAGCTATTTATTTGTCTAACCAAGAAGAATGTACTGAGTACCCACTTGGATATTGTGATGGTTTCCAAAGGGAAAACAGAGCCCCTCCTGGACAGTGTTTGCACTCTAACTGGGGAGAAAAGACTTGTGCATGGGTCAATCAGAGGACAGCAGAGGGTGGGGAGGGGTATCTTCCTCAGCACGGGCATGACCTTTCTGTGAAAGCAGTTCTCCAAACGCAGGCCTGGGGGCCTTGAACTTGGAAGCATCCATATGCCTAAATACTCAACAACAGGGACCACAGGCCAGGCAAAAGGAACAAATTAATCACAAATGCCCTCCTTGGTTAGTGTGACCCCCAGGGAAATGGAGCAGGTTCATGCAAGCCAATACCTGGCAGGCTAGCCAAGGAATTGCGGGGGGCCACCCTAGTAAGACAGCATTTGCTATGCCTGTCGACCCCTTCTGAAATGCAGGCGGTGCAGGCAGAGTCTGGCATTCTTCACACAATCTGCCCAGACCCCTGCGTGCACCACAGCTCCTGATACCCCCGTGATTGCCAGAGACAAGGTAAGCGCCACACATAGAGCACAGAGCACCCGAGCGTGCTCCGCTGCCTGCCAGGGGCCATGCAGCCCCACGATGCTTCCTCGTGAGCATGCCAGTGGGCCCAGACACAGGGACCTGACCGTTGGAGGCAAGCACCTGAGCATAGCAGCCGGAAACAAATTGTTCGATAGCCACCACCCTGCATGTAGCACGCATCCCTTCCCCAAAGCACACACTGTTGGCAACTTCTAACTGAAATTCATGGGAAAGTATTTGGTGAATCACATGCTGACATGTTTATCTTGTTAGCTGTCAAAATGAGTAAGCAGGCACATTGAATGCCATCATCCAGCCTATGCCCAGAAAGGCTACTACTCAGGAAATATGACGAATTAAGTACTTTTCAACTCGATTCGTCGGACTTATATTAATCTTTTGTTCATATTGGTCCTTCAATAGACCTTTGATGACCCAGGTGACTAGAAACCGCGAATCGTCACATGCCCCAAATATTACATTGCGCTGCCAAGGAGGCCTCATAGAGTCACGTGACAGAGTCTTTTAGTGACTCATTACCCTGACACAGCAACCAAGACCATAGGTTCGGGTCTTGGTGCAAGAGCAAGAAAAACCACGGCACAGGCGAGGCCCTTGTCATATTGTCAGTAACTCTGTCCACCTTCCCAGACAACCGGAGCTTGAAGTGAGTTCAAATGTGAAGAATATATAAGTGCATAGATTTTGGGAGACAAATACCTAGGAGCACTGACAGACTTCAGAGTGAGGAATCGATATCACTGTCCGCACCCTTTCTTGTGGCTCAAACCTGGTTTGCCTGAAGCAGCAGATTCGAGTTCCAAGCACAGTGGGCACATGCCTGTCCTCCCCGTTGCCTCACCCCTTGGCCACCGGCCTTCCTTGGGGACAGCCCTCTGAGTGTCTGCCGTCCTCTGGGCTCTCCAGCTCTGGGCAGGCATATGTATGGGGCAAAGCTCCACACAGGCTGACGCTGGTGTGCACGCCTGAAGCCCTTGCACACAAGAGGAGGGTGAATGGCTGGCCACAAGCCTGGAGTCAGGGAGTCAGGTTCAGAATAAGCAATAAGAACACTGAAAACACAAGTGTTTCTCTGTCATTTTATCTTTACATTTATTGAAAAGTTTGCATGGTGTACTTTCTCTATTAAGTTAGTCCAAATTAAAAATTAAGAATAAGCAGGATATATGTATATATGCATATACATATATCCTGCTTATTCTTTGCTCTTACACAATAACATAGCTAGAATAGTACCATCCGCTCTTAGTGACCTACCAGGAAAATTTTTCTTTCCTAAAAAGAAAAAAAAAAAAATTTGTTTCCTGTTCTCATAACCTACACTCTGCTGACCTAGAAGTCTTAGTTTCAGATGGGGGGAGGACTTGCACCAGGAGGCACAACCATGATTCTGTTCATTGAAATGGAAACTCTGGCCATTGTAGGCTCCTCATGTCTCTAAATCAACAGGCTAAAATGAAGTTACAGTGTTGGCATTGCGGGGGGGGATGATCCAAATTCCCAAGGGGAAATCGGACAACTGCTCCACAATGGAGGTAAAGAAGCTGCTGGAGCGCAGGAGATCCCTTAGGGCAATAGTGGCGAACCTACGGCACTTGTGCCACAGCAAGCTCTAAAAGGTTTGCCATCACCGCTTAGGATATCCCTAGTACCACCACATTCTTTTATGAAAGTCAAAAGGAAACTACAACGACCCAATCCAGGCAGGATGACAAATGGCCCAGAACCTTCAGGAAAGAAGTTATGGTTAATCCACCAGGTAAAGACCCAAGATCTGCCGACATGCTTGCTGAAAGCCAAGGAAATACAAAATGAGTAGAAGAAGATAGTTATAAATACCACCTATGACTGTGTGACTGGCTACAGAAATGGAGATTATAATTGTTATGAGAATTTCTTTCCTATTTGGTTAATATGCATATGCATGTATATTAAGCAGAGATCTTCATTTTCTTTCTTTGTAACATAATGTTGATTTAAAGTAAGTACATAAGTATTATTCTATCAACTTGTTTTTGTTTTTTTGGTGCTGGGGATCAAACTCAGGGCCTTGTGCTTACAAGGCAAGCATTCTAACCACTGAGCTAAATCCCCAGCCCTGTATCAACATTTTAATATGTAAGTTATGGAATATCAGGAGAGGAGTAAGTATCATCCAAAAAACTACTTCGTCTTCTATGCTGGGATAGTTGTATCATGTTATGTGTAACTGCAAACTTATTGTATTTGGAGATCAAAACTGGTATAAGAAGAAGAGTCTGGCTGTCAAATTGATGAGGAGCAGATTGTGACTATTAACTGCGACTGGTGTGAGAAACACCTAATGGATTAGTGGAGCACAGTTGTAGGTGTGTCTGTTCAGGATTGATATGTAAGCCAGTGAACTGAGCAGAGATGACCCAGCCCACTGTGGGTGCCACCAAACAATAGGCTTGTAACCTGGATGGAATCAAAAGGGAAAGATGGAGGAAGTATGCCAATTTTTGAAGAGCTCAAGCCTTCTACAGCAGGTGTGTCCTTTGCTATCTTTGCCTTTGGACATCAGTCTCCTGCTGTTTAGTTTCTTCAGCCTTCCATCTTTGCATATTTGTACCAGTGACTCTCCAGTGAGCTTCCAGGCCTTTGATCTCAGACTGGTGCTGCACCCCGATCCTTCTTGCTCTGTGGCTTCCACCCTCTTGAGCTGAGCAACTGCAGCTACTGGATCATCTGGTTCTCCAGTGTACAGACAGTCATTGTGGATTCTCCTGCCTCTGATCCCATAAGCCTACCTAACTAATCCCCATGCATAATTATACATATTTTTATTGATTCTGCTCCTCTAGAGAGCCCTAACAAATACAGATGGGAAGAGGAAGTCATCTTCCTCAGTCTCAGTAAGGCTGCCAGTGATCTGAGTGACTGAGGACCCTTTCTCAGGATGATGAAGTAAAAATACCCACAGTTCTTTGCATGGCCCGTGTCACTTTATTTTTGTGTTCGTACTGCCTCCCAGGCTAGAAAACAAGCCCAGCAATCACAGGAACAAAGTCTTGTCCAGTGCTACACCAGAGCCTGGTACACTGGAGGCACTATATAAATGTATTCAGCTTTTTAAAAAAATATCAAAATAAAACTTGCAACAGCTGAAGGAACAGAGAGGAGAGTTAAAGGTGCTGGGCCATTCTCACCATTCTCTCACAAACCCAAATTTACCAGAAACTGATCTCAGGGAAGACATTCCAAATCCCCTTTATCATCATCTTTATTCAGCATCCCAACAATCATGGCTAAATCTACCCACCAAGTCTCCTCTCAAATCCTGTAATTTGAAAAAGAAAAACCATTCAACTTATTAACTCCATTTGCTTGTAATTCTTGCACTCATGCATTCATCATCCCTTTCTGTGCCTGGCACCGCTCACGGGGTCCACAGGCAGGCGGAAGTGCAAAGCAGCCCTTGCAATACGGCACGGCAGCTGCTGGAATGGACACAAGGCCCCCTCAGGAAAGGATCAGCCCTCCTGCACCGGGTTTTTGTACCCGTGTCTCCCCGTGTGCAGTAGTAACAGTTTAGATCTTCTGAGCACTTACTAATATCCCAAGAACTGTGCACAATTTAATTTTCCTCACACTGAATGGAATAGCTACTTAACAGCTTTTTATGTTGGTCTCATCTCAAGATTACTGAGGAGTCTCAACTCACTAGGCATAAACGCAAGACAATTTAGGTTTCTCAGTAACTGCAACTACACCCTGTAA
Organism: Hystrix cristata; assembly: GCA_004026905.1. NCBI lineage: Eukaryota > Metazoa > Chordata > Mammalia > Rodentia > Hystricidae > Hystrix > Hystrix cristata. The sequence continues at coordinate 71,350 of PVJO010009051.1, forward strand.
CTTTTAGTCAGCATTGTGTAGGTCTTGGTGCCATGTATTTTAAAACTGCAAGCTCTTATCTGCTTCAAAGTTCTGCTCTTAACTATCCAGAGGTCAAGAACTTGAAGCTCCTACACTCTGAGATAGTGGGCAGAGATGGGCCGGGACCCATGTTCTCGCCTCCCTCCCTGCATGGCTTTGCACACACTCGCCCGTTGTCGGGCAGGAAAGAGAGAGGGAGAGGCACTTCCTTCTGTGAGCACTGGCTCCTGGTCAGGTTGTTCTCATCGTTCAATTAAGGTCATCACTTCAACCCAACTCATTGTCTTCAGGCTTGGTAATAACAGGGATGCTGCTGGAGCCTGCTGACAATCCTGTCCCAGGATGCTCCTCAGGCATTAATTGGCCATTTTTGAGCTGCATGGCGTGGAACTCTCACTGTCTTCCTTTGATGAAACAATCTCTTGGCATCGTTCTGGGGCAGACTCCACAGACTCACAATCTCCAGGGCATTTATCCTTTGCAAGTGATTGTTGTCTCCGCCCCCCTTGTCCTTTCTAGGTAACTGTTGCCCTT